>PVJS01018933.1:0-34283 GCA_004027185.1 Glis glis | reverse complement strand
GACAGGCCCACAGCCAAAGAATATTGATTTAATCTGTGTACAAACACAAAGCAAAAGGAATCCAACACCTCTATGCAGTCATCTATCTGTCTAGTAGAAGCCTCCATTTTCACTTAAACAAAGAAAGAAGATGCACGATACCATAGTTAAGTGTTAAGGACTTAAGAACTGCATGTCAGGAAAAATAATTTTAGAAGGCGCAATTCAAAGGGCAGATTTATAAAATTTTATCTTGGCACTTTTGCCAGTGTGAAACCTTTGAGATCTTTGAATAACAACAACAACAACAAAGTATGACTGTGTTGGATATCTTAGAGCATAAGAGGGTCAAATATAATCATTTGGATTCCTTTTCCCTATTGGATGAAAGCCAACAGAGTCAAGCACAGTTATGCTGAGTCCTGCCATTAATCACACCCTTATTTTCAGGTCTGCTGGGAAATAACTGTGGCAGACAGACCGGGCTGGCACAGAGAGATCAGAAATGGGAGCGTTCTTTCCAAGCAAAGACCTAGATGAGTCTTAGAGAAGGAAAAATGGACAGATTGATCAGAGAAATGTAGTATTTGAAGCTAAAATCCAAAGAATTTATTTTCAGTGGAGAAACATAATAATCCCTACTATACTCTTTCACAAGAGCCTTCAAGTGATTATTCTTTACATACAAAAACCAATATTTTTTTCACCTTCAACTTCGTTTTAAAATTCATTTTGAATGTTTGAAGCCATGACTTAGAGTGAGGGTGGAGGGGAATGGAATACACATAGGCTCCAAAGGTACTAATAATGTCACATTTCTTACATGATGCTTTTTAAAATTTATCTTTAAATTTTATATACCTTCATGATGTATGCTCCATCACTGATACATTTCTTGATAAAAAATTTTAAGCCGGGCGTGGTGGCACACACTTGTAATCCCAGTACTTGGGAGGCTGAGACCAGACCATCTGTGTTTGCGGTCAGCCTCAGCTATTTAGTGAGGCCCTCCGCAACTTAGTGAGACCCTGTTTTAAAATAAAAAATGCATGACCCTATTATTATAAAGTAAAAAATAAAAAATGGGCCATGGGTATAGCTTGGAGGTAGAATGCCCCTGGGTTCAATCCCCAGTACTGCAAAAAAAAAAAAAATATTAACATTAGGAGATAACATTTAGAGTGCTATAATGATCTGTATCTAAATGATCTGTTGGTATATCTTAAAACTACTATTTGAAAATTTTTCTATTTACATACATATAAAACAGTATTACACTTTAATTATAAGATAAGAAATTAAACTTTTTTTCCGCAACTGTTGGAACAGAATTTTGTCCTATGAAAAATGAGGGAAATTGCCAAAGAAGATGTAGAAAAAGTAAATCTGAATGGAAAGCTTCCTTTCACTCCTGAAATACCTATTATTCCTGGAAAATGTCTGTATGGTAATAGTCTATAAAAGAATTGGGGGTGGAAATATGTTAAAAGGTTTTCAAAAAAATATCTTTCTCTAGAGAGTTCACCCCCAATCAGTCTGTCTCCTGTCTCTATCATGTTGCAACATCTGCTAGCAGAAACACACTATGGCAGCTATTATTTAATGGAAAAAAGGGAATCAAGGGAGGAATCCCTAAAATTTCAAAGGGAAACTCCAAAGAACCCATTTTAATTTAGCTTTATATATACATTGGAAAATTAATGGGCTCCCTGGTAATTCTGTAGCTTTTGGAATTCATTCAGAAGGAGTTTAAAATGGAAATGCTGACAGATTGTGAACTACAGTGGTATGAATGGCGCTTCTGTAACACTTAACTATGTAGGCATGATGCCCATTGTAACAAACATCCTGGGGTCATATTTTAATGTGAATTTTTTAACTTTACGTGTATGCATGCGTGTGCACACACACACATACGCATTTGTTTGAAGGGCAGACTAAAATAAAATATCAGAGTTGTTAGTGGGACAATCTACTATATGTATGTTTCCCATTTATTTTATCTCGTTCGGAGTTTGTATTCTGATTATTCTAGTTCCCTAGATCTGACCTTAAAACTGATTAAGATTCTCAGTCAGAAAAAAGTAAGTTGCCGCCGGGCATGGTGGCACACACTTGTAATTCCAGTACTTTGGGAGGCGGAGACCGGAGGATCCAGGTTGGCGGCCAACCTCAGCGCGCATGCGCGTGCGATCGATCGATCAAGCGATCGATCTCTCTCTCTCTCTTCTCTCTCTCTGTCTCTCTCTCTCTCTCCCTAGTGAGGCCCTCCACAACTTCGTGAGACCCGGTTTCAAAAATAAAGCATAAAAAAATAGGGCCGGGGGTGTAGCGCAGAGGTAGAACGCCCCTGCGTTCAATCCCCGGTACCGCAAAAAAAAAAAAAAAAAAAAAAGTAAGTTGCCTTCAGATGGATTAGTACCTTCCATTTAGTTTACTTTACAAATGCACAATATGAAATCTGTGCGAGGTGGTGAGAACTGTGAGACACTGTACAGAAAAAAAGTAGGAGGGAACTGGGATGGCAGAGGTGAGTCACTGATAGACAGTGGGCTCATCGTATTTCCTGGTCATTTCTGCTTTTGTTTTACCAGGCAAGCTAGGCTCCAGTAGGTGTGAAATGGTTAGACTGGCTCGCCTTGGGTCTCTGCTCAAAGGGAATGTGTTCGGGCGGGACTGAAATGGTACACTCTTAGTTTAACACAAAATGTTCCTGTCTAAGGGGAATACTGGTTTTCAGGTCTGGTTTCAGTTGATATATTACATTTCCTTCTGTTTCTGTCAACATTCTCCCTGCTGTGACCCAATAAGCCTGATCGCACACAACTTAGAGGAAGGAAATTTTATTTTCTCAAGGTTTTGGAGTTTTCAAGGTTCAGTCCCTGTCAGGCCAGGTCTGCAGAGCTCAGGGCATGGCAGCAGGAAGCAGAGAGAGGCAGAGAGCAAGGCTCTGCTCTCACCTTATGTGATAGTCAGTCTAGGTTGTCAACTTGACCTGATCATGACACACCCAAGATTATGTGACTTTGGGTGTGTAACAGCAGATTAAACAGAAAGCCCTGCCCTGAATGTAGGCAGCAGGATTCTGATAGGTGCGGACTTAGATAAAAGAGGGAGAAGCCGTGTAGAGTGTGTGCGACTCTTTCCGAGGAAAACGCATCTGCTCTCGCCTGAGATCGTCAGCCGCCGGCTCCGCCTTTCTCTGAAGAGCTTCTTGATCTTCTCAGCCTCCAGCTCTTGGAACTGAAACTTCACCATCATTTCTCCGAAGAGCTTCCTGATCTTCACGTCTTGGACTGGGACTGAATTAGTGGTTGCTCCGATCCTAAGACTCCAGCTCTTAGACCGTTTGACCAGCTACTGGTTCCTCTGACTCTCCACGTGCAGTCAGAACCTGGGACTACATTGCTTCAAACTGTAAGCCTATCTGATAAATTCCTTTTTTCAAATATACTCATTCTGTGTATTCTGTTAATCTAGAGAACCCTGTCCAATACACCTTATGAAGAACAGAAGCAAGAGAGAGCAAGCAAGACACACGCACAGGCCCTAAGGTCATACTCCTAGGGATCCACCTCCTCCAGCCACAATCTACCTGCCTGGGTTACCACCCAATAAATGCATTATAATGGATTTTTCCACTGATGTGACTACAACCTTCATGACTTTATAATTAAGTCTACTCTGCACATTAATACACGAACTCTTTAGGGGACGCTTTATATCTAACCATAACACCCTTCCAGCACCATGTGATCAAAAGCATCACAAAGACCTTGGGCATCCACATAGAAAACACAGAAAGCACATGTTATGTGTTGCTTACTAGATTCCTGACCAGGCAAACCAAGAAAGGAAGATCATTGTACCAACTGTTTTAGGTACACATTTGAGTAAATTCATTAAAGACTGAAAATGAAGGTCCATAGCAAA
Source organism: Glis glis (assembly GCA_004027185.1). Classification (NCBI taxonomy): domain Eukaryota; kingdom Metazoa; phylum Chordata; class Mammalia; order Rodentia; family Gliridae; genus Glis; species Glis glis. Next base: position 30,371 of record PVJS01018933.1, on the reverse strand, counting down.
GGAAAAAATGAAGGAAACAGTGGAAGAAAAGAATATCTACAAAGTTTGAGTAACAAAAGACAGGAAATCCAGACTGAATTAAACTGAAAAATTTCTAACTTAAAATATTATTTTCCAGGACCCATACTTTAGACTGGGTAAGGTTTAAGCATACTTCTCTTAAATATTTCATCACTTTCTGAGGCAATGAAGCCATTTACACTAATATAAAAAATCTTTCAAGTTCTAATTTAATAGAAGAAAAATTAGGTGAAATCCAGATTCCCAAAAGACCCTGTATGATCTTTCCAGCCTCATCTCTATGTTCCAGGGGTGGACCTGGGGCCTTTCCTACCTCTATACTACCTCTGTGCTCTAGCCCACCTCTGCCCATTGAGATGGCCATTCTTGTCTATTTGGTAAATACCTGTTTATAAATATTTAGTTCCATTGTGTATGGGTTTCAGAATTTGATGGATCTCAGCTAGGGTTACAGATCTACCATTTATTTGCTCTGTGATGCTGAAAAGGTAAATTAACCTCTGAAAGTCTGTTTTCTTTCTTTTTTTTTTTTTTGCGGTACCAGGGATTGAACTCAGGGGCATTCTACCTCCGAGCTATACCCCTGGCCCTATTTTTTATACTTTATTTTGAAACAGGGTCTCACGAAGTTGCAGAGGGCCTCACTAAGTAGCTGAGGCTGGCGGCGAACCCAGATCCTCTGGTCTCAGCCTCCCAAGTACTGGGATTACAAGCGTGTGCCACCACACCCGGCTAAAGCCTCAGTTTTCTTATAAAATAAATATAATAATCTCTCTGCATTGGGTGGTTGAAGGATTGTATAAAATAAGGCAAAGCACCAAGAGTTGTGCCCATTACACAGAAGTATTTGGTAATATCATCTCTCTCCTCATCTTCCTTCTCTAGCTTCACTCCGTTCCTCAAATCATCTTCAGCAGTCAAATTACTTGAAAATGAGCACCTCACATTTAAATCTCCCCTCTGCAGAATTCAAGCAATCTTGGTATCACCATAATAATTGTGCATATGATTGTTTGAAATATATGTGTTAAAATATTCATTTTAAAAATCTCCTAGTGGGGATGAATCAGAGTTTGAGATAGGTTATATTGAAATTTTAGTTTCGCAGAAATGGATATCCCCTCTCTCCTTTATGCCAAGACTTGTGATCATGTGACAGGCTCTGTAGGCATTCATTGCCTTCCTAGTAATTTCAGAGACTGGCCTGGTGCAAATTAACTTTTCCTCTTCTTTTATGGAAAACCAGATATTTTATGATCTTTCATAATATTGCCACTATTGTTGCAAGAATCTTATCCCCAAATATGGAAAGTTTCCTCTACTTCTACACCTTAAAAATACTCATGCCATTAGTCTGTTTTCCCCTTTAGAAAAAGTGTGTGTGCTGTGTTCACTTCAAAATTGTTAGAAAAGGTAAAATAGAAATGCTCCATAATGAATTTTCTAATGTAGCTAGTAAGGTGAGAGAAATTTTATCTAAAGGTGTCAATAGAGAGAATCATGAGTTTTCATGTGTTGCCACAGGCAGGTAATTATCCGCAGCCAGGCCTTATCTGATATTTGATGATGCCACCAGTTTCTATAAATTAGGTTCTTTGTTAAAGTTGGTAGCATGTTTTATGAGTCTTCAAATAAAATATACTAAAGCACTTGCCATAAACTGCTGGCAAAATGTAGCGCTAATCACAGATGGGGGAAATAATCCTTATTTTAAAAGAACCAAAGAAATAAGGAGAGATAAAAGAAGCAAGACAAATTTTTTTTGGCCCTCTATTAATTCCAAGTGTCAATGATTATTGAAGTGCTCTCTAAAGGAAAATATTATGTTTTATCCTACCTTACAGTTGAAATTCAGAATTGATTTTTGACTGCTTTATTTGCACGCTCCTGTTACCTTCTAAATAGGATTATATATATATATATATGTGAGCAAACACTCACCAGTTGCTGTGTAACTATTTCATATAATCATAAGTTCTCCGTAGTATGCTTCCATTCAGTCAATTATTTCATTGGTAAAAGCATAATCTTTCCATAGTTTTATATTATTTATTTTTTATTTGTTGCATTATAATTACACATCTTAATGCATAATTCAAAGTGATAGAAATATACATGCACACAGCACGTGGTGTGTTTCCCTCCGATCCCACCCTGCTCCCTCTCCCTCCCTGTATATAATATTGAAATTGGTATTGATAACTTCAAATATGAACATAGCATTATTTGAATCATTTCCTTCGTGAAGTCTCCCCTTTCACCTCTCCATTTCCCTCCCCTAAATCCCCTTCCACTATTCTACTAGTATCTCCCCTCATTTATCTGAAGTCCCTTTTGTTTTGCAATTTCTTTCTAGCTTCCACATGTGAGTGAAAACATATGGCCGTTTACTTTCTGAGACTGGCTAATCTTGCTTAGCATAATATTCTCTAGTTCCTTCTATGTTCCTGCAAATTATATAAATTTATTCTTGTTTATGGCTGAGTAAAATTCCATTGTGTATATATGCCAGAGTTTCATAATCCATTCATCCATTCTGTTGATGGACACCTAGGCTGGTCTCACAGTTTGGCTATTGTGAATTGTGCTGCTATAAACATGGATATGCATATACCACTATAACATTCTGACTTCAGTTTCTTTGGAAAGATTCTCCAAGAGTGGTATAGTTGGGTCATATGGTGGTTCTATTCCCAGTCTTTTGAGGACTCTCCACACTGATCTCCGTAGTGGCTGTAGTTATTTGCAATCCTATCAACAGTGTATAAGGGTTCCTATTTCCCCACATCCTTGCCAGCATTTACCTTTTATACTTTATGACATTGTGAAAATGAATATTCATATAGTAAATTAGGCTTTGGAGCACTGAGTATGAAAAACCCTATCTCTGGATACAGGTGTGCAATCCTGTCATTTTATAATTTCAAATATAAATTCTACCCTTCTTAGAACACTATTCCAGTGAAGGGCTCCCATAGGGTGATTTTTGAAGGCAAACTTTCACTATAACATTTAAAATGTAGACTTGTTCCCACTGGTATGATCATGGAAGTGTGTATATATCTAACTACCTGTTTGGTTGTCCTGTAGCCCAGCTCTACTTATATATCTGCCTTTCTTTAGCTATATAAACACATTTTAATCTATTTATTAATGTCTTTTTGCTTTTTCCCTACAATATTCTCCATGTCAGTTATTCTAAACCATTCATATACTCGTCAAGAGCACAATCCAACTATTTTCCTCAATCTTGAAATTCTTATTATTTCCTTTTCTGATTTAAATAAATAATATGTGTTCATTGAGAAAATAAAAATGGCAAAATAAAATAGAATAAAGGATAAATTTTACATCATTATAAGTTCACAACCCAGAAATTATTTTTATATGACTATTAATATTCTGGTATATTTTCCTTCAACCTGTATTCTCAGGTATAGGATATATACTATATACACTCATATATACATGTATATATAGTATTGCATATAATTTCTCAGGTCATATTTTCCACTTAAAATATTTTATGAATTTTTATATTATATGAATATACTATAATTTATTTATTTAGAAATATAATAATGGCATGATGATCACCTTATACATGTTTTCATGAGAAAGTCTGATTATTATTTCCTTAAGGTATATTTCTAGAACCAAAATCACTGAACTAGCCAGGCTTGCTGGCATACAACTACTGGCATCCCAGTAGTTGGAAGGCTGACACAGGAGGACTGCAGGTTCAAGACCAGCCTCAGCAATTTAGTGAGACCCTGTTTTAAAGTAAAAAAATAAAAAGGGCTGCCTCTGGGTTCAGTCCTCAGTACCCCCCAAAAATAAAATAAAATAAAATCACTGGACAAAAATTAGTATTTTAAAGCTCTTAATCCATCTTGGCAAATGTCCCTCTAGTTGTGCCTATTTATAATAGAAGCTGCCCTTCTATAACACTGTATGTTATATTTTTGAAAGTCTTTGTTATTTGCTTACTTTATTGGTACATTGGCATTGATAATTTTGTATATGTACATAGCATTATTTGAACTGTTTCCTTTATCAAGTGTCCTTTTGTTTGCTTATTTTAAAAAATGGGAATTTGTTAGCCGGGCGTGGTGCTGTACGCTTGTAATCCCAGTACTTGGGAGGCTGAGACAGGAGGATCCAGGTTCATGGCCATCCTCAGCTACTTAGTGAGGCCCTCCTCAACTTAGTGAGACTCTGTTTCAAAATAAAGAACAAAAAATAGGGCTGAGGATGTAGCTCGGAGGTAGAATGCCCCAGGGTTCAATCCCCAGTACCTCAAAAAAAGGGGGGGTTTGTTGTGTTAATTTGGATTTCTTGATTTGAGTAGGTTAAATATTTTTAATATGTTTTGGGCCAATTTTATTTCTTTCTATATTAATTGTATTTTCCCTTTGCCCATTTTCTACACTTCTATATTCATCACTTTTCTCATTGATTTTATCATAAATCTTTACATGTTAAAGACCTTGCCATTCTACATTTAAAAAAAATTACCTACACTCTTTGAAAATGGTCAAGGTTATGAACTGACCAACTGTCCCACTTTGCCTGGAACTGAGAGGGGTGCCTAGGACAGCAGACTTTCCGTGTCAAAATAAGAAACTCAGGCAACTCGTGATGCGTTGGTTACCCTAACTGAGGAGCTATTCCACATTAAAGGAAACTAAATGCAACTAAATGCAAGATGAAAACCCGAATCAGAGGAAAAAAGGAGCGTTTACTATAATGTACAGAGATAACTAGCGAAACTTGAATAGGTCTATAAAGAATATGTAGAATTGGGTCAATATTAATTTTGTGATTTTGATAATTGAACCATGGTTGTGCAAGACAATATCCGTGTCTTTAGAATATGCATACAGAAGGGGTGTGCTGAAGGGGCAAATTGACATAATGTCTGCAATTTATTATCAGTTGGGGGAGGGAAAATACAATAAACTCAATATGGTAAGATGTTAACATTTGGTAAATATAGAGGAGAGGGCACATAAAAATTCTTTACACTATGTTTTGCAGTTTTTTATAAGTTTGAAATTATTTCAATACAAATTTTTTGGGAGGGTTTATTAGTTTGATGCTGGGAATTGAACCCTCGGCCTGTGTTTGCCAAGCATGCTGTTTACCACTCTATACTGCCAGTCCTACAAAAGTTTTATTGAAAGATATTAATTACTATCCACTAGAAATATTTCCCCAGCTTATCATTTGTGCCTTCATTTGTTTATATTATATGAGATTTTTATTTCTTTATTTTACCACTTGGAAATTTTAAATCATACGTCTTTAAAGTTTGTCTCTGAAAGACACATGTCTTCTGCAGCAAGCATGAGTTTGTTTTATGATTTTTATCTTTGGTTCCTAGCACAGTGTCTGGAACCTATTATTGTTCCACAAACATTTTATGAATAAATTAATAAATATAAATAATCTTTGTTTTTGTCCCTTGTTTTTATTTTTATTTATTTATTTTTTGTGGTAATGGAGATTAAACCCAAGGGCAGTCTATCTCTGAGTTACAACCCCAGCCCTTTTTAAAATTTTGTTTTGTTTTGTTTTGTTTTGTTCTGAAACAGGGTCTCACTATGTGGCTGAGGCTATCCTCGAACCTGAGATCCTCTTGTCTTAGCCTCCCAAGTACCAGGATTACAGGCATGTACCACTATGCTCAGCTTGTTTTAATTCTTAAAGGTGGCTTCCTCAAATCTAGAGAAGATCCTTTTTTTTAAAAATATATCCACTTACAAATGTTCAGAGTTTAATATTTTTAGACCACTAATGTATCTATAATTTACTTTGGTGCTCAACACGAAGTAAAGACAGCTTTATTTCCCCCTTAAGACTAATGGTTTAAGCTCTATTTATAAAGCAGGTCTTCCTTTTTATAGAGTTTTGAAATGCCACTTTTATTACTGAGTCTTTACATCCTCACAATGATCTATGGCAGAATATTGTATTCCATTTCAGTAGTCCCTCGTTTTGAAACTCTTTTCTTTTGAGAAGAGGAGAAGAAAGGAAGGAGGGGAGGAAGGAAGGAAGGAAGGAAGGAATTACTGAGAGCATGAACTTCAAACAGAGCCAGTCTGAATTGGTTTACCTCTTGATTACTAGTTTTGTAATCTTGGGTAATTTAATTAACTTTTTTCTGCCTTAATTCTCTTCTCTGTGTAATGAAGATATCAAATAATGCCTACTGAATAGGATTTATTAAGAGAATAAAATGAATGTGAGACGTGTGTGTATAACAATACTGATGCATAAGAAGCATTATAAAGTATTTGCTATATTATTTTTAAGCTGCTACTTAATACTTTGTGCTTTATGTTCTATCCCCTTTAGTTTTGTACTGTTTCTGCTCTTTCTGTAGCCTAAGTGTATATCCTTGACTCTTCTCCATTTTGATAGTATCTTCTTTGCAAAAAGACTCTACTGTCAGGTCTTTAGGCATCATTTTGTATAGATGATGAAGAAATCTACAACTTTAGCTCTAGCCTCTGTCTTGAAACCCAGCTTCCAACTCCAACAGTTCTTTGGATAGTTCCAACAGACTGGCCTACTATCATCTCAATCACAATATGTCTCCATCCAAATTATTTTCTTCCCCTTTGACATTGACCAGTGTCATCATTTCTTTATCATTCCAGCTTGCAATTTCGTCTCTCTCATCTCTTCCCAATCTAACCAGTTATCAGAGCTTCCTGGTTCATTTTAATAATGATTCTCTTTTTTAGCTTCGCTACTGTTCCTATTACAGTTCAAAACAGTAACATACTTCAACATCTACACCTAACTTATCTTCTCTTTACTCTTGGTATCTGATGCTGACAAACCTCAAAATGGAATTCTGGAACACAGTCATTTATCAATTTGAAATTTTTTAATGTATTTCCTATTGCTGATAGGAGTAAATCTTAAACAGTAGAATATAAACTCCACAAAGGGAAGAATTTCCATGTATTTGTCTATTGATGTAGTTCAGGGCCTAGAAAAGTTCTTGGTATATAGTAGGTAACATGATGTATGTTCATCGAATGACTGAGTGACCCCTTATTTTGGCATTCAGGGACTTCATAGTTTGCTCTTAACTTATCTTCCAATGCACAAACCTCTAATCCAGCCTGACGAACCTGTTCCTTTCGCCCTGAATATAAGTCAGAGGTTTTCCTCTTGGACTATTTGCTGTTAGTCTCCTACTCTATTTCTGAGCATATTATCTTTCTCCTCTTTATCTCTGTAAATCCTCTTTGCTTTTCACAGTTCTGCTAAATCCCAAGGTCTCTTGTTCATCTGTTTTGATCAATTTGATCTATGCTAATCTCCATCATCCCATAATGTCTATAGCATTTAAACCTTCCATCACGTATCTTTTACTGGGCAAATGCCTCTTCTCTCCCATATAAAAGTCCTCTGTCTAAGCATATGTGGATCCTCTGGCATCTTCAGAATCATAAGAGTTCCACTAACTCCAACTAGAAAATATTATATTCTTTTGTGCTAGATTGTCACAGATGGGAGGAGACTAAAGAGACATAAGTTTAATTAGTCATGTGCTAATTAATCAACTAAACAGAGTAGAGGATCCTGGATAAGATGCTGGGTCAAAGGATGCTACTAGAAAAACTGACAAAATTTGAATAAGATTTATAGATTAGTTATTAGTATTGTACTGGTGTTAATGGCCGGTTTAGATCATTGTAACTTGGTTATGTAAGATGTTAATATTAGGGGAGGCTGGGAAATGGGTTTACAGGAACTTTGTAGTATTCTTGCAACTTTTCTATAAATGTCAAATTAATTCAAAATAAAAAGTTGAAAAATTGAGGGAGGGAAAGATGAATTAAATTCTATAATCTTGGAGTGAAAAAATTACCACCAATCGTTTTTTTTTTTTTTTTCGGAACTGAGGATTGAACCCAGGGGCATTCTACCTCCGAGCTACACCCCCGGCCCTATTTTTTATACTTTATTTTGAAACCGGGTCTCAGGAAGTTGCAGAGGGCCTCACTAAGTAGCTGAGGCTGGTGGCCAACCCGGATCCTCTGGTCTCAGCCTCCCAAGTACTGGGATTACAAGAGTGCGCCACCACGCCCCGCACCACCAATCGTTTTCATTCATCAACATAGTCACTTTAATCTTTATAATATGTATATAATGTGGGAAGGCCATTAGCTGTGGATGGCACACAGAATAGACAAGAAAAACTTGGAGAGATGATACTGAGTAACATACAGCAGTCATTCATTCAACACACATGCCATGCACTATCTTAGGTGCTAAAACTAAGAGCAAAAGAATAGGATAGGAAAAAAAATAGCTATCTTGTGGTTTCCAGTCTCGACAATAAGGAAAATAAAATCAGAACTTCCATCTTTTGTTTGTTTGGGCCAAAATTAAAAGGTAGACTTTTCAATATGATAGGGTTATGGCAGGATAGGGACTTTTGTTTTAAAAAAAAGATAAATTTGTTGCAAAAAATGGAGAAGGCATTCAATTTGGTTCGGCCACGGGGCATTAGCAATCTCTTGCATGAGCAGGCAGCATTAATCCACGCTTGTGAGTGCACACAGGGCAGGTAGAAGGTGGAAAGGTGGATTGCAGGAGAGAAAAATCAGCAGAAGTAGTAAGAGGGACAGACGTGAAAAGGAGGAAGGGTAGAAAAGAGAATCCTTGCAGTTAGTTAATAAGATGGCTTGGACCAAACGCAGAACCCCAAACGAACCAAGCGGGTCAGAGAGGAATGAAGGGCGCAGGCTAAGTAGGATTTCAGAAGGTAAGGGTGCAGACAGTAAAGAAGAAGGCTGGGGATGGGGAGACATGCAAGAGGAAAACACGCAACGGGGAACTGTGGCGAAGGGGAACGGTCCAGGGACACTGCGAGGAAGGAAGGGCAGTGGCCACGTCCATGGGGGAAGGTGCGGCGCTGCCGGCGTTGCGGTGGGACTGGGCGCCGGGTGGGGGGAGGTTGCGGGGCCGCGGGGGAGGTGTGCGCTGTGTTTGGTGACGTCATTGCAAGTCAGTGAGCGGTGAAATTTAACACCGGCCGGATTCGCTGGGCTCCCCTTCTCGCAGGCGCAGCGGCGGGCGGCAGTCAACGCCGAGCGAGCGCTCGCTCGCAGTCGCCACCGGCCCCTCGCGCCGCCTTGGTTTCCAAAGTGGGTGTGTGTGCTTGTTTGACAAATGTTCGGGCGCGGGCTGTTTCCAAGGACTTCCCCCACCCCCACCCTCATCTCCTTCCCTCCCCCTCCCCTTTCTCCTCCCAGGCCCCAAGCCGGGGACTCCACTGGAGTCACGGAGTCGCCTTTGAACCGCAAGTGAACTCCGGGGCTGCGCGCAGCTGAGCTCCGCGGCCGCCGGCGCCCGCCGCCTCGCAGTGAAGCCCCCGCTCGCCGCCCTCCCGGGGGACGCCCGGCTCCTCCGCCGCCGCTCGGCAGCAGGAATCCTATCTGTCCTCCCCTTCGGGGGCTATTTCCTACCCCACACCGCCTCATCTCCTCCCCTCTATTTTTTTTCCGTGTTGTGGGTCTGGAGCATGGTTTTCACGTGACTTTCCCCCCTTTTTCATGGACAGTACCTGCACCCTTAGCAGTTTGGAGTTGGCTTCTGTTTTCCGTTAGCGCTTCGCTGCACGGACAAATGCATACAAATGCATTTAGGAGCCCACAGGACAAGGCGTGGAAAGGTCTCCCCCACCGCAGAAACGTAAGTAGCCCACCCGCCCGGGGTCGGGATTAGACCAACCCCTCACTCCACCCCCCTGCACCCACCCAGCGGACTGGAGCTCTGTGGTCCAGCTCCTTGGCACTGTCTGGCGCTGGGAGCGGGCGAGCATCCGTGGCATCCTCCCCTTGTCTTCTCAATTTGTAAAATACCCTGTTGGAAAGGAAGCCTCATGCCAGCCGGTCTCAGATAGTTTATGCTAAGACTATCCTGCGGCTCCGGAGGAAAAGCTTGCTGGCACGCGTCCTGACATCGGCCGCTGCTCCTGCGGCTCCCGAGCTGTGCTCTCGCACGCCCGCTCGGGCTGCAGCGCCCGCTGCTCGCGCCCTCCTCCCCTTCTCCTCCCGCGGGGCTCTGGCTCAAGTGCTCCTTCCCGCGGTGCTCCTCGGGGCATCCAGCCTGGTGGTTGCTAGGACACTGGTGGTCCCTGGGCTGGAGGAGCGCAGCCCGGACCGCTGGGCACAGGCGTGGGGCAGGGTTGCCAGGTGGAGGGGTGGTGCCTGTAGAACCTCGGGCTTTGGGGCGCTGCTGTACCCACAGTCTCAGAGGCAGTCGCCTCTTGTTAGGGGCCAACAAACGTGTTGCCCATCTGGAGCTGAGGCTGTGCCCTGGTCACTGGCGTGTCAGTGGGGAAGTGGCTCACCTCCGGATGGGGGGGGGTGGGCAGGATGCGGGGGCGGGGCTGACCCTCGGGGGAGGGCTTGGGCGGGTCCTGGTCCGCACCCCACCTCCCTACCTGCTCCCGTGCCCTCACCGGGAAGACAGCTAGAATGGGGTTGCCTAGCCCGGCTGCCCTGGTCCCCTGCAAGAGGGCGGCGGGTTACACAAGTTTGCCTCTGGGCGCGAGAGCGAGAGGGGCGAACGCAGCTGTAGTGGTTTTCTGCGGAGAGACTGCCCCTCGAGAGAAGAGTAGGTGGGAGGAGGGCAGGGGGCAGAGCTGCCCGAGTCAGCTGAGGGCAGGCGGAGGCGGGGAGTGGAGAAAGACCGCCTTGTGGCAGTGTTTGTACGCACATGTGCTCTCCAGCCGCGTGCAGCCCTGCAGCCAAGCCTGGGCTCGGTCCACGCGCATTTTCTGCCCCGACCCTGGAAGCTTTGCTGCCTGGCTTCCCTGATGCTGGCCAGGATGCATCTCCCGGTGCACCCCCTTCTCGAAGAAACAGTTAAAGCAAAGCCTGTAACCTCGGAAACTCCTGGCGACCGCCGGGATGCCGCGGGCCAGGGAGACCCCGCTACGAGCAGTTCCACGCTTCCTACAGTGGCCCACGCAGACCTCCCGGGACTGCCAGGCAGGAGAACCCGTTTTCTTGATAAATGTCCCTCTATGTGGACTGTCCCAGAAAGCCAGGCCAGGCAGGGGTGGAGGTGTGTGTGTGGGGAGCTGAGCGGGGTGCACAGCAGATCCCTGAGGACTGGACACATCTTTCTACTGATCCCGGGCCGGTACACGATGCCCTGTGCTCTCAGGGCCACCAGGAAAGGCTGGGTGCGCCTGGGTCCCCTGCCCAGCAGCAGCCTCCGTGCACTGCCCCCATGCCCGCTCCCTCGGCAGCGCTTTCCCTCTGCCTCTGTTCCCAGCCCACGTTGCTGACTAATACTCCCCTTGGTGGCTGTGACCGACCTCGTGGATTTAAACAGATCTTCTGCTCCCAGCCTCTGTCTTGTCTGGTTTACACTTCCCTTCCAGACGCTCCCAGAAAAGGCCCTGCATAAATTCTTGGGCAGTTTGGGGTTTGTAAATTGAGTCCAGATGATTGGGGGGAGGGAGGCAGAGAAACCAAAGAATGGATTACACCGGAGGAACTTCTGAGAAAAATTACACCACGTGGATGGGAAAAGAACTCTGTGGAGAGGTGTCAGCGTGGGTAGAGGATCCCAGAGGAAGGCACTGGGCTCCCCTGATGTCTTAGAGGGCTTCTGGCCAGGGGCTTGCAGTCTTTGGCTATCTCATGGTATTACAGGAGCCAATGAGGATAGACTGTGGAGAATTAAGGGCAATTCATAATTACATCAGAATGCAGAAGCTCACTGCTCCAACCGCACACTTGCAAAGTATACAAAAGGTAGTTAGTGATTGGGCCAAGAAACTGTTTCTAGAAAAATCCCATTTTCATTAAGAATTCAGAGTCTTAGCCTGGTGAGGTGGCACAGGCTTGTAAACCCAGTACTTGGGAGGCTGAGACAGGAGGATCGCAGGTTCGAGGCCAGCCTCAGCAATTTAGCAAGACCCTGTTTCAGAATAAAAAGTAAGCCAAGTATCAGTGGCTCATGCCTGTAATCCCAGTACTTGGGAGGCTGAGACAGGAGGATTACAGGTTTGCAGCCAGCCTCAGCAACTTAGTGAGGCCTCCGCAACTTAGTGAGACCCTGTTTTAAAATAAGAGTATAAAATAGGTCTGGGATATAGCTTAGAGGTAGAATGCCCCTGGGTTCCATCCCCAGTAAAAAACACACACACATACACACACACACACACACACACACACACACACACACACAGAGAGAGAGAGAGAGAGAGAGTTCTTCAGTTTGAAAAAATATGCCGCCAGCCCTTGGGAGAGGGTTGGGAGGGGCTTGGAAGAAGCAGCTGATTAGCTGATGATAATGTCAGGCCACTGAATTAAACCTTACAGTCTCTAATGAAACCCCAGAGATTTTCATTTTTCTACCATTTTTTTGTGGTGATGTTTTGGAAGAGCAGGAACAGCTTTTTAAAAATCATAGTTCTGGTTAGTCACCCCAAAACATTTATAGTTTTAAAACTGGATCTTTATAGACATCCCCCCAGGGCTTTTAGATGTGATTTTTTTTGTGGAATTAATAATAAAAAACCCAAAGACCCAAAAGTCAGTGTTAGACATGTTGATTTAACATCATCAGAAAGTCTCCCAGGCAAACTATTATGGTAATTAAAGGGTTTCTATAACCAAAAAATTGTCTTGGACATAAAGATCTTCCTAACTGGCATGAGGTTCTATTTTTTTAAGAGTTGCTTAGTTATATTTGTGTTCAAATAAATGTTTAAAATAAACTGATGTCTCAGGGAGAGGAAATATAACTTATGGAAAGTAATTCTGAGTGTTGTTTAGACATTCTGCTTGGTGATCTGTGAGGTTGCAGGAGAAAAATACATTTTATTACAAGAATTAGAATGGCTTGCTAGCTTCCTTGCCATGCCTTGCAATGTGACTTATTTTAGAATTTGTAACTCTGAGAGGTGAAATACATATGTGTTCATTCCCATGAAGGCCTAACATTCTCATTCATTTACTCTTCGTTCAGTAAATGTTTACTGAGCTCCAACTCTGTGCCCAGCATGTTTCTACACAGTAGGGACATAATGATTAAGAGACACAATTTCTGTCCTCCCACGGTGCCCAGTCTAATAGAGGTCATAGTAAATGAAACAACCAAGTCTAACAAAAAATGAGATAAGGGTATGTATGTACAGGAAGGGTTTCTAACAGTCCTGGGTGGGGAGGTAGGGCAGAGAAGGATAATACTGGAAGGAAAGAGGAACCAAAGGAAACAAAATCTAGACTGAGACCTAAGTAGAAAGGACATGGAATTTTTCCAACTGGGGGAACATTAACAGGCTTAGGTGTGAGATAGCACAGTGCACTTGAGAACCTGAAAGAAATGAACTTGGTTGTGGAGCACACGTTCTAGGGAAGAAGTGGCTTGAGCTAGAGCTGCAGAAAGAAACCAGAGAGTGACAAGCCTTTAAATCATGTAACTTTCTTAGCTAAACAAGTGGAGGGTAGGGGAACCTGACTTTTCATGGTCTCGGGATCAGTGTGCATATAGAAGATGGTAGAGAAGTTATATATTTGTCGAAACTCAAGACCCCTTGGTAGTTTTGATGGCTGAAGAGTGACTGATTAAAAATCTTTAATAACAGCATGTGCCAGAAACTTTGCTATGCTATGCAAGAATCAATTTAAAAAAATATCTGCAGTGTTATAGCTCAGACTAATTTAGGTGTATTTTTCTTCCCTCCTACTGGCTGGACTATAGGCTGTTTGATTTCTTGAAGTTCTTAAGCATTTATCTCCCTGTGCTTCCTGAATTGCCTGAACACTTGAAATTAACCAAAAATTCTAGTCTGCTTCACATTGATTAGTTTAAATACTACCTATTGAGTTGAATTGAGAGTCTAAGAAATGCGTTGTGTGTAAGTTAGTGACAATGTTTTATTCCCTGAAACATTCAACTTTATCCCCATTGTGTGATGAGAACTTTATCCCCCAGTTATTTTGGGAAGGGAGAACAGAAACTTTTCTATTTCTGGATCTTCACTGTTAGTAAAGAACAGAATCCATAAAGCTGTCATGACTTAGTTTTTGGCATGTAAACCTAGTGTGGTGATAATTGTTGGAATTATGGTTGTACATCACATGTGTGTATGTTCCTCAGATTAGTTCAACCTTTTAATTGGCTTAAAAGAAAACTATCAACTCAAAAGTATTCCTTATTCATTATATTTTATGAGTTCTTCTTGCTATCATAAATTGAATATATGTAGGAGTATGAGTAGCCTGAAGACATTTATCATAATTCCGAAGGATCTCATGGGTACCCTAAACAAAAAGATGCCTGGCATTCCCCTGCATAGGTTCCCAAAGTGGATGAGACTACTCTTCAGGAGGGATGCTGGAATGAAAAATAGATACTTAAAAGAGCACGAATGTGTCACTGCATCTTTCTGTTTATTCACTTAAAGAAGGTAGATTTCCAGAAGATGAATGCTGGGTAATTTTGTTTCTGAAAAGGGAGTAAGTTTGGGAATCTCTGCAAGTAACTTGGACCCTTCACATAAAGTTGAATAGCTCTTTATGAATCTTCTAGGGAAGATGCTTGGGGTGGATATTAAATACCCCTTAAATGTTCTAAATATGATCTTTAGATAACTTTTTTTTCTGCCTGATATCCTTTAGGCATTCCCAGTATTTGGTTATATTTGGACTGTGGCTGATACCAAACTGAAGATGTGGCTAGCAGGCTACACACATGCAGTGTGTTTCATATTTTGTGAGACATCCTCAGATATCAGTATCATTGGTTATATTTTTGAGCCTTTATTAAATGTTCATTACTATGTTGCTGACTTCTTTTAGACTTGTCTGCTTTTGTCAAATGTTTGAGTATGTTTACTTCTGTTATATACAGAGATCATTTTAATTTCACAATAGTGGTCCTCAACCTTGTTTGCACAATAGAATCCCATGGTAAGTGTTTAAAAATACCTGTGCCATGGACATATTAAATCAGAATCTCTGTGGCAAGGGAGGAAAGGACCCAAGTATTAGTAGTCTTTAAAACTCTGCAGGTGATTCCAGTGTGAACCACGATAGAAAAAAGACCCGAAACAGGCAGGCAAGGAAGCCTCTCCCCCTTCCCTCCCTCCCTCCTCCCTCTTTTTCTTTCCTTTTTATTGAACCCAGGGGTATTCTACCACTGAGCTACACCCTCAGTCATTTTTGTTTTTTATTCTGAACCAGGGTCTTGCTAAGTTACTGTGCTCAGGCCTCGAACCTGCGATTCTCCTGTCTCAACCACCCAGGTACTGAGATTATCTCTTGAGCATCATTTGTTTTAAAGTAGTGGTCCTCAGAATGTGGCTTCCCAAACAACAGCCACGGTATCACCTGGGAACTTATTATAAGTGCAAATTCTTGAGCCTCACCCCAGATCTTACTGAGTCAGAAAGTCTGGGGGTGAGGTCCAACAATTTTTAACAAGCTCTCGAGGTGATTCTGATGTGGAAATTAAAAAAAAACACACTGACCTACTGCAGCAAAAGAGCATTAATATTTGTGTCATGTCATAAAAGCAAAAATAATGTCTATTTAAATGTCTTCTAGTTATGCTATAAATTTAAACAGTTAATATTCTAATTTTTTCTCAGTTTGGAATACAATCTGTAATTAGAATTATCTAATTAAAATGCTTATATCCTAGAGATCCACCACCAATTTTTTAATCATAATCTCTGAAGAAGGGCCCAGAATCTGCACTTTTCACAAGCACCTCAGGTGCCAGTTTTTGGCACACTAACATTTGGGAACCATCAATTTAAAAGAATGATATCATATATGGGAATGTTTTATAGGCTTCATTAAAATGCATGAGTCAACTATTTGTCCATATCCATTCAAATTTCCATAATAATTTAATTGACTCGTTTGTAGGGTTAGTTTAACGAATCTTAGATATTTTTATCAAAACCTTGTTTTATATATTTTTACTTACAAAAATGGAAAGTACAATTTTAATACAAACTAAATTTGTGTTCCCTTATATCAAGAACAGTATACTTTTATATTGTTGGTTTAAACTTTGTAAAAAGATGATCTTTCTTACAGTAAGATGCTCTGTATACTAGTAGATAGAGGTAAAAACATCTTATTGATAATAAATAGAAGAGTTCTACAGTAACTTATTGAAAGAATGATTTCTGTGGGGCTTTGCAATCAATCCTTGAAGATTTGGGTTACAGAAATGTCATTTGAAGAGTCCTTGAGTTAGAATTAAAAGAAAAGAATCAGGGTCTGTTTTAGCAAGACTTAGTTAATGAAGTATTATTTACAGCATGCTTATCACTTTCCAATATTATCTCAATGATTTTCATTTGGGAGGTAAATATGGCCAAACATGAAGAAAACTTAGCAAAATCTATAAAAAATTTGATTATCTGAAAAAGTCACAAAACATTTTTGCTTAAATAGCTAATCAATATGAATAAACGTTCTTATTTGTGGTAAAAGGGCATTGTGCTCACAATTACTCATCAAAATGCTCAATGTTGACATCTACAGGCCATTGCTATTCTCAGAACCAAAGAATCAGGAATCTCATACAGGTGACCTAAATATGATGTTCAAATGGCTTTCCCTTATAAATATTCATTTATACAAATAAATAGTTGTTTCCATCAACTTATAATAAGGGTGGCTAAGTGATTATAATTTGTATTATTTAATGTAAATATCTATTTCTTTGTATGAAATTACATGTATGATAATTTGACATAATATATAATAACAATCACAATAATATCATCAATGCCAGTTCACATTTATTGAGTACTTATTATGCGTCAGGTACTGTTTTGTGTGTGTAACATGAACTTTTTAAGTTAATCTTTTTTAAAAAAAACCTTATAAAGTAGGTTTAAAATACGAAGATTCTGAAGCATAGAGTGATAAGAAAGTGTGCTCAGGTCACCCAGTAAATGCTTAGATTGAAACTTTACTCCAGAACTCTTGCTTTTAACCAAGCTAATTAAAATAGTTTAATTCTTAATCTTGCATCAGAGTTAATTTTGGACTTTATGTGGTTTATAGTTTGTAAAGGTCTAACAATTTTTCCCTTTTCTTAGGAAACTACTTATTCATTTCATTGTGCTATGTGTGGCTTGGATTACTGTTCATGCACAGGATCAAGGTAAGAAAATTACCTTGTTATTTATTTGTAAAAAAGTACTGCTTCCAGATGGCAAAAGTACATGACTTATAAATTATCATAACCTTAATGTCAATATTAAACAATAATTTTAAAAATTCCACCCAATAGAGTGGGAATGTAAGGGTAAAGAAATTAATTTTGGGAGGAAATATGACCTTTAAGAAATTACTCAGACAGATCTTCCATCTGCGAAATTGCTTACATTTTTAAGCAAACTCTCTATAAAAGGGAAGTTTTGTACAGTAAAAAGGCTTTGCTTGTGACTTCATTTTAAGTGGGAGTTTTTGGGGGTGGCAAACTGTGACTCGATTACCTTTGCACTTCTTGAAACAACACGAGCATATAATAAATATTCCCTCTAGATCTGCATTAAGAAACAAAATAAAATTTGCATATTGGTGGGCTTGGAATTTTAATTCAACTGGACAGGTTTAGAAATTAGTTTAGTGCTTTGTTTTTGCCTGATAGTTTGTTGGTCTGGGATGATAATAGGGTTTCAGGAGTCTATGTATATCCTAACTCATTCATTTATTACACAACATTTTAAAGTATCAATTTCTTAAGTAATGTCATAATTGCTAATGATTGGGAGGCTGAGATAGGAGGATCACAGGTTCAAGGACAGCCTCAGCAAGTAGTGAGATTCTCATCAACCTAGTGAGGCCCTATTTCCAAATAAAAATAAAATAGGGCTGGGGGTATAGCTCAGAGGTAGAATCCCCTGGGCTTAATCCCTAGTACCAAAAAAAAAAAAAAAGAAAAAGAAAAAAAGAAAAAGCAAGTAAATTGTGAATGAAATATGTACAGGGTAGACGGATGCAAAAGGAGGAGTGGTATTCTATCCAATTTACCAAACTGATAAGTAAATGGATATAGATGAGAAGAGTCAGCCCTGTGTATTTGTGGATTCAACTAACCAAAGATCGAAAATATTCTGAAAAAAAGTTTCTACTTCTATGGAACATGTACAGACTTTTTTCCTTATTATTATTCCCTAAACAATATAGTATCACAACTACTTACATAGCATTTACATTGCATTAGGTATTATGAGTAATTTAGAGATTAAAGTAGACAGGATGTGCATAGTTTATATGCAAATACTACAGTTTCATATAAGGGACTCAGGCCTCTAAAGATTTTGGTACCCCACGGATACTATAGAACAACTGTATTCTGTCAAGTATCCTGTGGATGGATTAAAGGATTTCTTCAAAAGCATTAAATTAGGCCACATGTCATGTGTCACTTCATGAAATTATATTCTTAACCAAGACATTTCTTTTACTTCATTTTGCTTGAGTTAGAAATGAAGAAGAAACTGTATATTTTAATAACTTGTTACTATTACTATTTCTTATTATGCACAAGTCACTTTACTAGTAGAATATACACTGTCTTCACCACTACTTTATCACAGGGCTTTTATAATGATGCCCATGATAGAATGGCTGAAGCCAAGATTAAGGATATTATGTAGCCACTGCCAGGATTACAGCCTAATAAATGGAAGAACCAAGATATGAACTCAGGCATTTTAACTGCAAAGTCTAAGCATCTTTGATCCATAGAAAAGATTTAAGAAAGAGAATAGTCATTATTAGTTCCATATATATTTGTGCCACGTTCCTTGCCAGTACTTTTCATATATTATTCCTATCCTCAAAATGAATGTGCAGAATAGCTATTATAGATGCAGGAACTGAGGATCCAAAATCGGTGTGCCCAGGCCAACGACAACACAGGTCTGACCATCTCCAAAGATGAAAACTTTTTCTCCTATACATACCCTGCTTCACAATTGCCAGTCCCTGGCATTACGAATTTAATAATTTACAAAATGTATCATTATCAAAGTACTAGAAACCTAGATAAAGACACAATGGAACTAAATGTTTACAAATAGGTTGTTTTATTTATAAAATACAAAATGTGTTATTTTATTGTAGGACAAGCATCATAATTATTATTCTTACTATAACAATAAAATTTTGTTGTCGTGTGTGTGTGTGTGTGTGTGTGTGTGTGTGTGTGTGTGTTACTGGAGATTGAATCCAGGGGTATTCTACCTCTGTGGACCTCTATTTCTGCTATGGACTACTATTTCTCATTCATGTTGGATCCAGTTTCTTGGTACTCATATTTTCCTTTTTCATAGTCTGTTTCCTTAGTTGGGTGGAGTATATCCTTCAGTGGCATCCTGAGAACATATTATTAAGTAATACAGTTCTTGCAACATTGCATTTCTGAAAATATGTTTATTTCATCCTTATATTTAAGGGTAGTTTAGGTGAGCACAGAATTTTAGGCCATAAATATTTTCTTCTCAGAATTTGAAAGACTTTAATCATTTGTCTTCTCGCTTGCAGAGCTGTTTTAACAAATCTGATGTTATATTAATTCTTGATTGTTTTTACAAGACCTTTTTTTCTCTTCTTTAAGCCCTTTAAGATCATCTGTTTATCCTTGATGTTTTGAAATTTCACAATAATGTGCCTAGGTTCAACTCTTTTTCTCAATCTATAGTACTGGATACTCAACAGACCTTTTCAACTTGGAAACTTACCCTTCATTTTCTGGGAACTGTCCTGTGTTATGTCTTTCTGATATATTTATTTCTTCTTTCTGTAATTTGTTAGGTTTTCAGGATGGGATCTTCTGTTGGACCTTCAGGACTGTGCTCCTTATTTTCTTTAAGATCATATTTGTGTTCTATTTTATGAGTTACTATTGTAAACATTTTGATTTTTTATTTCTGCTATATTTAAATATTTTAATAGCTTTCTCCCGTGTTCTTTCTCCCTCCTCCTCCTCCTCTTCTTCCTTCTTCTCCTCTTCTTAAGTAACATCATATTCTTGTTTCTTTGATGCAATATCTACTCTTACCTCTCTAAAGATAAAAATAATATTTTTGAAATTCTGCTTCCCACACTTTGTTTCTTCCAAATTTTTTTTGATCTGTCTTTTATTTTACAGAAATTCTTTACAGGTTTGCAGTTCGTCTGTTATCATTTATAAGTAAAACACTAAAAATATGCTTGGAAATGATTTGCATGGGTAAGCTTGTCAAGTGAGATATTTCACAAAGACAATGATTAAGTAGAAACCTGACTGACCATCTTGTTGGACCACAAATGTCTGAGACTTTAGAGTTACATTAGAGAAGAATCCTCCAATATCTTACTTGTAGAATAGGATCCTGGTTGCCACTATTACTTGAGTCTGATATGGGGAGTTGTCTGTCAACTTAATATGTAGATTTTAGCTGAATACCTTCTTCTCAATATGATGCTTCTTTTCCATTTTCTGGTATTATTGGTTCAATGTTTCTACCTAATTGGTCTTTAATTTCCTATTATGATCTCAAAGCTTATTTACACTTGCAACCCCCACCCCCATTCACCAAAGTAAAACCCTATGCTTCAATCCTGATTTAAGTGATTTTGTGCCCTAAATTCTTGAGGCTTTGAGGAATTTTCCCATATAAGTTGACTCACCTGCCATTAGTATCTGCCTCTACAAGTCCTTAATATTCATTTTTTTCAGCTCTGCTACTCCATGTGCTCTTCATTTTTCAAAAGTTTGTTGAAATCTCTTGTCTGTTGTTGTCTCTTCTAATCATTCACCTTCCTTGTAGTTTTAAACTATGTTCCCTTATTCTCATCTTAGTGAGATTTTTAAGACTGAAAAGAAATACTTTTAAAATACCTAGTGTGTTAGTGAAACTTTTAAGCACAGGTGTTCTGGAACCAGAAGTCTGGGTTTATGTCCAGGCTCTGTCTACATGATTTGCTATGATTTGAAATATTCCTTTACATTTGAACACAGTTAAGAAAAACCATTTTAAGTATCTTCTTAATAGATATAAATTTTATATTTATCTTATAACCAAGTTTTAGATATAGCCTAGTAAATAAATGATTCTATTTTATAAGGCTGCGTTTTCTGAGGATTTGACAGAGATACCTACTTTTCTTATCTGATACAGTGTACTTTCCTTATTACTTGACTGCCCTAGTGAGCTGGCTGCCAGTGAGATATTGGCATAGCTGATACTGCTCCATGATGAATTATACCAGGCAAGATGTATAATTAATTCTCAACGTGGTGCTTCTTTTCCATCTTCTGCTATTATTCTGATCCCTAGGTGTGAAAACCACACATGTAGAAATCTATGTATAGAATACTCATCCCCAAGGAGAGTATTTTCTTACAAATTAATCCAAAATGTGTTTATTGTTAACAGGGAAGCAGCTCATTCTAGCTGCAGTAACTCTAAGTATTTTCTGCCAAAAATCCCTACTGGGCACTTAAGCAAAAATTTTACACTTAGCTTAAAACTTTGCTTCTCATTTTACAAATAAGTGCGCATTTATCTTTTTATATAGATTAATATCTGTTATTTACATTAAGACGACTTCAAGGAAACAATTCTAATTTTAAAATACCCAGTGTGCTTGTGACACTTTTCAGCACAGGTGTTCTGGAACCAGAAGTCTGGGTTTATGTCCAGGCTCCACTACTTAGTAATGATGAAATACCGATAAACTCTGAACCTCATTTTCAACAACTCTTTTTTTTTTTTTTGTGGTACCGGGGATTGAACGCAGGGGCGTTCTACCTCCGCGCTACACCCCCGGCCCTATTATTTTTTTTTATACTTTATTTTGAAACTGGGTCTCACGAAGTTGCGGAGGGCCTCACTAAGGAGAGAGAGAGAGAGACAGGGAGAGAGAGAACGAGAGAGCTGAGGCTGGCCACAAACCTGGATCCTCAGGTCTCCGCCTCCCAAAGTACTGGGATTACAAGCGTGCGCCACCACACCCGGCTTCATTTTCAACAACTCTAAAGTGAATATAATAATATTGCACATGGCTATTGGGTGAACAAACTGAGGTAGCATATGTAATGTGTTTAGCACAGTGCCTATTACATAATGAGGATACAATAAGTTTTAGGAGAAAAAAAGAGAGAGTGAATACTCTAGATCCCTTTCTTTTCCCATATCCTCATAATATTGAAAAAAGTAAAATAAAACAAAATAGTTGATTTCAAACAATTTCCTTTAGTTATTTAGCTCAGTGAACTGGAGCCAGGAATCCTGCATTTGAGTCCTGATTTTGGCGGTACCATTTGGCTAAGATTATACAAAATCATACAAATTGAATATAGGACAATTATCGAGTTAATTTGATCAGTTCAGGTAATTGGCAAGGAAAAGAAAAGTATGTTAAGGCCTACATAATCCTTATCATTTATAACTTTGGTGACTTTTATCTTAAGCAATTCTTTTTCTTTTTTTGGTTCTTACAAAGTGGAAAGAATATAGATTTAGGACCTTGACTGACCGAGATAAATGAAATTTTAAAACAGTGAAAATTCATTAAAATTAAGTACTGTGTTAGTCAGCCTTTTATCATTGTGACAAATACCTTAGAAAAATAACTTAAAGGAGGAGAGATTTATTTTGGCTCACGTTTTAGGAGGTTCCAGTCCAGGGTCATGGGCGCCATTGCTGTGGACCTGAGATGAGGCAGAGCATCATTGCTGAAGGGTGTGGCAGAGGAAAGCCCATCACCCCATGGCTGCTGGGAAGCAGAGAAACAGTAAGGGGCTAGGGGCAATGCATATAGTCCCCAAAGGCACACCCCGTGGACTTACCCCCTCCAACTAGGTTCCACCTTCTACAGTTTCCACCACCTCTCAATAATCCATTCAGCTACAAACACCTCAATGGGTGAATCCATTGATGAGGTCGGAGCCCTCATGATTCAGTCACTTCCCAAATGCCCACTCCTGAGCACGGCAGCACTGGGACTGAGCCCTCAGATCATGAGCTTTGGGTCTGAATACTGCTGCCCTGGAACCGAGCCCTCAGAACACAAGCCTTTAGGGGACATTCCAGATCCAAACTATAACAAATATTTTGTAATATTAATTTAGTTCTTTAATAGCAAGAGTTAAGACTACAATATGTTATACTCTATGAAGTGGTATTGTTCTTTACTTTTTCTCTACAAATTTATAAGTTTCTTTTCTTTTCTTTTATTTATTTATTTGTTGGTACTGGGGATTGAACCTAAGAATATTCTACCTCTGAGCTATACCCCTATCCCTTTTTCTTTCTTTCTTTTTTTTTTTTTTTTGCAGTACTGGGGATGGAACCCAGGGCATTCTACTTCCGCGCTACACCACCAACCCTATTTTTTATTCTTTATTTTGAAACAGGGTTTCAATAAATTGTGGAGGGCTTCACTAAGTAGCTGAGGCTGGCTGTGAACCCGGATCCTCCGGTCTCAGCCTCCCAAATACTGGGATTATAAGCGTGCGCCACCACGCTCAGCATCCCTTTTTATTTCTTAATTTGAAACAGGGTCTCAATAAGTTGCTGAGGCTGGCCTCGAACCTGTCTCAGCCTCTCAGGTACAGGCATATACCACCATGCCCAGCTGATAACTTTCTTTTAAATCCCTTAAGCTACCAATTACTAAGAAATGTAAAAAATCCCTACATTTGAGAGGTAAGCATAATACTACCTTTGTTCTCCCAATTTGTGGCAGAATATTGACAGGTGAAATGGTTTATTTTCTGTACTTGTAAAATGACTGTAGCTGTTGACTCTTCCATGTTTATTTATTTAGGTATAGTCACTGTATAGTCACTGGATTAGAGTCTAAGATTTGGGTGTGGCAGTTTTATCATCTACTGAAACTAAACTTCTCCCTCCCTCATCTCCCTCCTCTGTCTTCTCCCTCCACTTTATCCCACCCTCTCTTGTTTTCCCTTTTCCTTCTTTCGTTGATTCTAACTTGGTATAATAACATCAGTGCTGCTTACTATACACATTTCAAATAAAAGGAAACTAAGTTTGGGTTATCAGTCAGCTTTGTGGCCATAGAAGACTTATTTTATTAGCATAACAAGAAGGAATCCATTTCTCATTAGTATGTAACAAAACAACAACAAACAAAAATTACACTGAAAAAAGAAGTAACACTTAGCAGCCTGTGGTGGCACATACTGGTAGTCCCAGCAACTTGGGAGGCTGAGGCAGGAGGACTGTTGGAGCCCAGGCGTTTGAGGCCAGCCTGAGAAACATAGCAAGATCCTGTCTATAAAAAAAGAAAAAAAGAAGTAACGCTTGAGGTGAGTCTTGTAGGGTGAGTAAAGCTTGGCATGGAGGACACTCTTAGCAGGACTCTGAGGGAATGGGATAAAAAACCTGATAAGCTTTGATATGGCAAGAAACTCAAGGAAGAATAAAAACATGGAGTGCCGAATGCTGTGGAGTGAGCAGACATATCACTAAGAGAAGAATGAGCAAATGGTCGTGTAAAGTTACAGGGCAGCTCCCAAGACCACCCTTAGTTCTAACACTAACCTCAAGCTTTGGGGGGTCCCCAAGATCACCCTTAATTTCAGTAACTTTAGAAAGACTCATGGAGCTCACTTGTTATACTCACAGTTTTGATTTACTGTAACAAAAGATACAAAATGAAACTAGTCCAACTAAGGGTTTAGAGCACCCCAAACATAGAAGACAATCTGTACAAATACCATGAGTTAAAAGTGAGTTTAGTAGGGTTAAGGAATAAAAAAAGACTAGTTTGTCTGGAGCAAAGTAAAGTGAGATGAAATAAGAAGAGACGAGATCAGAGAGATTAAGAAGGGAAGAGTCAACATAAGTTTCCTACACTCTATAAAGCCACTGGAGGATTTTGATCAGGTGAGGGGCATGAACTCATCTATATTACAAAAAGGATTATTTTGGCTGCTTGTGTGGTTGTGGGGCTCTTCTCTGAGAGAAGCACTGAAGTTAGAAGAACAAGATTTGGGGAAAATATATTGAGTGAGAAGTGCTTTGGGGACATCTGATCTCTACTGGATAAATTCAATAAGCAACGGGATATGCAAACCCTGAAGAGAGGTTTGTGAGTCAGCACATGTGGTTGTTGAAGCTATGGTTTGGACCAGGTCATTAGGCCTGGTGTTTACTGTAAAAAGAGCAAGGCGTTGTCTTGGTGACACCACCATTATTCTACATTTTAGGAGAAAATAGAGGAAGGAGATATAGTCAGCTCTGTTTCACTTCTGCCATTGGGTGACATGTGCATTCCTAAAAGTCACCAGTTAAGAGATTGGCTCTCTAGAGACAACCTGAGTTCAGTTTCTGCCTCTCTACTTCCTAGTTGGGTGACCTTGGGCAAATAATTTAACTCTGTGACTTACTTTTCATAACTTGAATGGGGGTAACAGTAGTATCTATCATATAGGGTAGTTGTGAGAATTATGTGACTTAATACACTAGTGTTCTTAGAATAGTGCTTGGTACATAGAAATAATTTATTTATGTTTGTGGTACTGGGTATTGAACCCAGGGGCATTCTACCTCTGAGTTATAACTCCAGTCCTATACTTTTTATTCTTTGTTTTGAAACAGGGTCTCACTAAATTGTGGAGGTCCTCACTAAGTAGCTGAGGCTGGCTGTGAACCGGCAATCCTCCTGTTTCCGCCTCCCAAGTACTGGGATTGCAGGTGTGTGCCACCATGCTCAGCAAAATAATTTAATAAATAATGCCATTATTCTTTTTATTGGTGCATTATCATTATACATAACAGCAAGATTTGTAGTGATACATTCACATATGCACAGAGCAAAATTTGGTCTGTTTCCTTCCCTCTACCTCCCCTTACCCTGCTTTCCTCCTTCCCAGTCCCCTTTCACTACTCTACTGGTCTCTCTCCTATTTCCATGAGGTCCCTTTTCTTTCCTTTTTTTCTCTCTAGCTTCCACATATGAGGAAAACATGCAGCCCTTGAGTTTCTGAGTCTGGCTTATCTCACTTAGCATGATGTTTTCCAGTTCCATCCATTTACCTGCAAGTGACAAAATTCCATTCTTTTTATGGCTGAATAAAATTTCATTGTGAATACATACTGAATTTTCTTTATCCATTCATCCGTTGATAGACACCTAGGTTGGTTCCATAACTTGGCTGTTGTGAATTGTGCTGATATAAACATAGGTATGCATGTATCACTATAGTATTCCGACTACATTATTCTTATTCTTTCAAAATATGTAAAGCATCTAATATAGTTCCTGCTTTATAATTAATTTTCTTTAAGTGACTGCTTATTTCCTAACATGAACTGGATTGAATTTTGTAGGTAGGGCCACTCATGAAACAAAATAACTTGTTGCAGACAACTTATTGATTGATGTATTTGTTGGTACCAAATACCTAAATTTAAATCTAATGGTAATTTGCTGATATTTAGGGAAAGGCCTAAATTAAATGTTAAAAAGTTTATCCTCTAGGAGGAAGTTTTTCTCTTTCTTTTCCTATCGCTTCCTCCCTCCCTCCCTCCCTTCCTTCCTTCCTTCCTTCCTTCTTTCCTTCCTTCTTTTCTTCTTCCCTCCCTCCCTCCCTCCTTCCTTGTTTCCTTCCTTTCTCCTTTTCTCCTCAACTCCTGTCATATGTAGCTTATATCTTAAGAGTTCTCTATTATCGCTTCTCTCAACATCTGCTCAAAACATTTGCTGAGGTAAGAAAACTTAAAACTAGGATAACAATTCAGTTTCACCTCAGGTACAAACTCTACTGGCTGTGAGGAGAGTGTTTCCCATGGTGAGATTTCTGTGCAAGGAGAATAATGCTGCCATGGTGAATTAGTGAGGCTCACCAAGGGGAATGTGGAGCTGTGTGGGACACCATGGCTGTGACGCAGTGTGGTGGAATAATCAGGGTCTCGACTTCGAAGTCAGAATGACCAAGCTCACATACAGCTCTGCCATTACTCAGCTGTGTGATCTTAAATGATTTAATATTTCTGTGCCTCAGATTCTCCATCTGTGAAAGGGGCATAGACTTTAAGTATAAACTTGAAACCATGAGATATTATCTTCCCACTTCTGTTTCTATATACCATACAACAGAAACAAAGATAAATGAAATAATAAATAAACCTAAACACTTCATTTTCAGTGAAACTAGGGAATTAATATAATCTGTAAACCTCCAAATTATGCTGAGAAAAGCAGATGCCACCTAAAGTTGATAGTAAGATTTCGGAAAGTACCAGAAAAAACAAACTTCTGAAGGTAAGGCACAGACCTTGATGTACTTAAAGTTTGGCATATGTATACCAGAAGTGCTACAGGATCTGAGGTGGGCAGGGGAAAGTACGAGCTGCCCAGGGGAACGTGCAAGAGAGAAGCACTATAACAGCTAAATGGCTAAGTGGGAACACAGCTCAGAAAATGCAAAAATCTACTTCTTACGGGGAAGGATTCATTCTGAGGCATATACCACAGGGGAAGGAGAAAGGCTATGGGCAGAGCTGGCTGTGGAAGTCCTCCTGAACTGGGTATGGTTCAGAGTAAAAGTGGGGCTGTAAAAGGGAGTCATTTTAGACGTAACTCTAGTAATGCTGAAGCAATTTTGAGATTTGCAAATCACGGCCCTCTTCTTCTCATGGAATCCTTCTATAAATTACTGGGCTAGGAAATAACGCATAATTAAAAGGCGTTTACACAGCAAAAGTAGAAAGATACAATAAGCAAAGATACAGGGAAAGCAGCAAAAATGAGAATGTACACAAAAAATAGTGCTACTTAACAGATAAAAACTCTGATCAAACACTTTTCAAACAAGCAAACCCCAAACCACCTATATGAAGGAATATGAAAATGCAGAAACATAACAACTCAGGGAAAAAGGAAGACATAACAAGATATTCAAACGAATATGAATTGTGAACTTGCAGAACTCAGAAGTCATAGGAAAAAAGCCTTATAAATTGAGATAAAATTGGAAGGAGTGAAAAGGGAAATTAGATATTGTAGGAGACACAATTAGGATAGAAATAAGAAAAACAAATGGAACTGAAGATAAAGAATATATTAAAAGGAATTACAGAGAAATGATACATAGAGAAGACTGCATGACTCAACACACTCATTATAGGTTTTTTTGAAGAAGATAACCAAAATTATAAAATAGAACACATCTTCAAACACACAATTTGTGGACAATTTGCTGAAATTTAAAAAAAGTACCGAATCTAAACAATGGAATGCACTTTTTATGCACCTGGAAATATTTCCCCAGAATGGTCAATATGGAGCCATATTCTAATGAAATCACTGCATTTTAAAGATAAAGAGCAACTCTTTGGGGCAGGATGAAAAAAACCAGAGTCATTTCTAAAGAGAAAAATTTAGCTGACTTCAAATTTCTCTACTGTAGTATTAAAATTTTGAGGACAATGGAAAATATCCATAAGATATTTCAAGGAAAGTATCAGTGAAGCATTTTATATCCAGTGAAACTTAAGGTATAAGGCTACAAACAAACAATTATGAAAAGTCCAACATTCAGGAAATGTTCCTGGGAACCTTCTTTGAGGAAACTAACAGAGGATGAACTTAAGAAAAGCTGGATCAGAGAATAATGTAAATGCCAATGTGGTGTACAACCACCAGGAAATAGCTAGAGAAAGAAAAAAGGGGGGGGGCTGATTAATCTTGCTGACTGTCTCATCTATAGAAGCTGGAAATTATGTAATATTGTCCAAAGTTGACAAATCAATAAAAGAAGTATAAATGTATTTAACAATGAAAAGTTAAAAACTTAAAAAGGATACTCCTGTTGATAAATATGAGATGGCACAGGAAAGGGTAAAAGGGAAGGAAAAGAAGACAGTTTAAAAGCAAAAAGTAATAGATATGTGTAGAGAAAAAGACCAGAGGCAGGGGTAAATACATTTACAATTTTAAGGGCAATTCTTAGAAAACAAATGCAAACCTTTCTAAACTTCAAATGAATTACATACAAAAACAAAGAAAACAAGCCACATGATGACTTTTAAAAATTAAAGTGGTAAAACGTAATATAAAATAACATGACAGATGAAACAAATCACCATGCCAACAAATGTAAATTGATGTATATATTTAAAGAAAAAAAACCTTTTAGATTATATTGCAAAGCCTTTTCCCTTTTACCTAAAACACAGGGTTTCTAAGTAGTTGAAAACAAAAGCATGGGCAAAGGGATATCAAGACAAGTGGATTAAAAAAGACAGTGGGAAGAAGGGAGTTTAGATTTACCCACCAGGTAAGAGAATGCCAAAAAACACAATGAAGACATGGAAGGTTCTTTTATAATTTGACAAGTTACAGTGCCCAATGAATGTATGAATTTTATGATGATCTATGCATAAAAACCATTGCATCAATATTCATAAGGCAAACCCCACACAAGATAAACATTCAAGTAGACACATTGGTGCTAAGAGATTTTCTTTACCTCAACTAAAAGGTGTCTATTAAATTGTTCACTCTGAAAGACCTTTGCAAGTGCTTATGAAACTTTACTGAAAACTGACCCGTTATTAGGCTAAGTTTCAAAAACAAGAAGTGCAGATGAGACACTATTCTCTGATGCTATTAAATTAGATTTTAATAATAAAACCAGCAAAGAAAAAGACCCTCTAAATGGAAATTTAAAACTTTTAAAAGTCAAAGGGAATATATATATATAGTTTCTAGAAAGCAACAGAAATAAAAATACTATGTATCAAAATCTATGTGATACCACTAAATCAGTTGTCAGGAAATGTGTAGCTTAAATGCCTTCATTATCAAGGAAGAGAGGAAAAACAAAGAAGTTCTCAACTCCAGAAATTAGAAAAATAAAATAGGAAAAGATATTTAATGAAGATAAATACTGAAATTAATAATATAGAAAAACAAACAAAACAGTAGAAAAATAAATCCAAACACTATACTTTTGAAATGACTCATAATGACACCCCTAAGAATAGAGCAAAATATTCAAATTAGAAAAATGAGATAAAGAACAGTGGAAATAGTAGAACAAAAAGAATTGTAGAAGAATATTACATGAAGATTTCTGGATAATACATTTGAAAGCCTAGAGGATTGGGGTGGGGGTACTGGGGATGGAACCCAGAGGCATTCTACCTTCAAATTACATCTCCAACCTTATTTTATTTCTTATTTGGAAACAGAGTCTCACTAAGTTGCAGAGGGCCTCGCTAAGTTGCTAAGGCTGGCTTCGAACTTATGATCCTCCTGTCTCAGCCTCCCAAGTACTGGGATTACAAGTGTGTGCCACCA
>PVJS01018932.1:0-34281 GCA_004027185.1 Glis glis | reverse complement strand
ACATCCCATGCCACGCCCACGCTCCCCTGTGTGAACATCCCATGCCACGCCCACGCTCTCCTCTGTGTGACCATCCCATGCCACGCCCACGCTCTCC
Organism: Glis glis; assembly: GCA_004027185.1. Lineage (NCBI taxonomy): Eukaryota > Metazoa > Chordata > Mammalia > Rodentia > Gliridae > Glis > Glis glis. Next base: position 34,184 of record PVJS01018932.1, on the reverse strand, counting down.
TCTGTGTGACCATCCCATGCCACGCCCACGCTCCCCTGTGTGAACATCCCATGCCACGCCCACGCTCCCCTCTGTGTGCATTCCATATTACAGACCAACATAGAGGTGGAATAAGTCAGTGGCTGCATGCTGGCACCAGGAAGGTGCCACACCCCCTGCAGTGTCCCACAGGGTGCTCTACTTTAACTGGTTTAACAGATGCGCACCTCCTTGCAGGTGAGACCTCCTTGCACTGAGGATGAACGAAAGCGCGGGCTCTGGAGCGGACAGGCCTGGAGCGGAGAGGCCTTCGGCGGATAGCTGGCGCAGATGGGTCCAGGGATGTGGAATCAGTCATGACACCAGGGAACTGGCTGGGCCACTGGGGTTGTTCAGACAGGAGCCCCGAGGAAAAGAGGTTTGGAGCAAAGTAGACTAATGTCATTTTGACAATGCTGCATTGAACAGCGCTGAGAAATGCCTGGTAATATCAAGTAGGTGCTGGTGTCTCTGAGCTGTGGTGTGTGGAGCGGGGGCTGGGCTGCAGGGGGAGGGGCAGGTCAGCGCACGTGCCTGGTTGCAGCCACGAGGCAGGTGGAGCTACGGGAAGAGAGCACTGGTGAGGGACAGAGAACCCCAAAGGACTGTAACATTTGAAGTTTCGTAAGAAGAGAAGGCTGAGCAAAGTGGTCAAGGTGGTGGAGGAGGAGCGAGGAGAGAGGGTGTGTCTCCCGCCAGACGGGCATGTTCTATCAGGATGGGATGGTGCGCAGTGTCCCATCAGAGACAGGCTGAAAAGGGGCCATGGGCTTTAGTGATCTTGGGGCCCTTGCCAACCTGTGGCTAGAGAATTCCCAGTGGAGGGGGAGGCGGAAATGGCTGTGGGTGGAGGGGTGGGTGGGAGGCAGGGTAGACTCAGTGGCTTGGGGTCGAGACTGGTTTTACTGTCTCTGGAGGGGAGGAGCATGTCTGTGTTGAGGAGCAGATCACAAAGGGGCAGGTGGGAGTTATATATGGTTATGTGTGTGTGAGAGAGGGAGGCAGGGCCATCAGGGAGCCTCCTCCAGAGCTGGCATTCAGAAAGTGCTTTAGCACGCTGCCTCTGGCCGGGAGGGCTATAAATGTCTTTGGGATGCCTTCCAGGAAGGAGCCAAGGGACACAGAGGGATTTAGTTAAAAGTGCTAGAAGATAAGTCTGTTTTGAGGCGAGGTCACATGGAAGTGCAGGGTGTGTGTGTGTGTGTGTGTGTGTGTGTGTGTGTAATGATTGCTGGAGCTAAGGGTTTATACCCAGGTCACTTGCAAAAGGTGGGGGTGGGGTTGGGGCTGGAATGAGAAGGTGAAAGAGTAAATAAACATTCAACAGGACCTTCAGTTCTGGCCTGTGAGCAATAGGAAGATCTCATTAGCAAAGCCTGACATTTTTATTTCCATCTGTGGTGAGGCTTGCGACAGGCCACCGTGAATTTTAGCATTAGCCACAGCCTCTGTTCAGACATAGACCGCATAACCTGTGGTTCGCTCTTCTCCTGGCCAGTGGATTTCCATGTTGTGCATTTATAATGTTGTTGACCTATTTCCCACCTCTTCAGTCTGTTAGGGTTTTCTTTCTCCTCACTTGTTCTCAGATGTGACCAAGCCCAGTCCACTACCAGGAGGGTTCTCCCATGGTTGTGGGAACACCACAAGGGTGTGCTGTATTCACCTGGGTCTCTTGTGCCCCTGCCGTGTGGGGTGGCAGGACACTGGCTTCCCCCCTCCAACAATCTCTCGGGGGAGGCTGTCAAGGAAGTACCAGGATATTGTTTTTGCAGTGTGTGTTCTGCACTCCTCAGGCTAAAGATGCCGCATGAGTAGAAAGAATTCATAGTTCAGAATTAACAAGGCGTCGGGGGCTCCATCTTGACCACAGCTGGCATTTTGCACTGTAAAGGACAATACTCGCTGTGGGAGCCAGCTTGGGGCTTGTCCTTGACATCTTTCGCATGCAAATGTGTGTGTGCCAGAGCAAGGCGGCTGCTGAGGACCTGCTTTCTCCTTGCCATGCAGACTGCACTATTGGGCTTCCAGAGGGCTGGCAAGATTGTCCTGCAACTGGTCAGCCCCCTGGCACTATTTTAGCAATCCTAATATTTTGCTTCTAGAAGAGCAAAAGTGGACTGAGCCTAGGAGCCAACAGCCCCGCAGCTTGTCCCCCATCCCTGCCCCCCATCCCAGGCTGTGGGACCCAGATCTTTCCCTAACTTTATCTTCCCAGTTCCCTTTCCCCACTTGTTCATCGACCTGTCTTTACTCAGTCTGAGCATCTAGCCAAACATTACACACTTGTATTCCTCTGATAACACTCTGGGGATCCGGCAATGCTAATTGGAGTGTATGCTTCGTTTAATTAACTGTGATCCTAAGAAGGTGCCAGGGACTTTCCTGGGGAGCAAAGATGTGGCTCCCGCCCTTGGATGGCTCACAGTGCCGGGGAGGAGATGGCTCACGAGGTGTTGCAATCAGTGACCCAGGAGAGGCATGCTGCAGGCCCTGGGAACAGAGAAAAGAGCAGCTCATCATGGAATCGAAGAGCTCAGACAGTGGAATGAGAGGGCGTCAGAAGCCTGGGCTTAGAGGAATGATTAGGAGCTCATTACACTCATTACACAGAGAAGGAAAAAAGGGGACAGGGTATTCCAGGCAAAGGGAAATGGGCCATAATACACAGGTGGGGTTTTGCACCAAGTATGCAGAGAAGAGATTGCCTCCTATGATATAGGGCGAATGGAGGGGGGCAGTGAGGGGCTGATGGGAATTAACAGCAAATGGCGTGTGGGTGCCCTGTTTGGCAAGAACCTCAGTCTGCATCCCCACCCTGTCCGCAGGAGTCATAGAAGAATTCTGAGCAGGGAGTAGCCGGGGAAGCTATGGCTGAGGAGATTGGGACGGTGAAACTCCAAGAAGCAGGGCCCAGCTGTAGGCTCCTGGCTCACCTGTGTGTGGGCAAGCTGGCAGGCCAGCAGGTGCTGTCGCCCGTCACCATGGGGTCCTTGACACTTTCCAGGAGGCCAGGTGTTTCTGAAAGCTGCTCTGTAGTTCTAGATCTCTCTGGGAGAGCCCAGGGAGCCCAGGGGAGCCCTGCTGGGTCAGCAGCTTTGCAGAGGTCCTGCTCTGTTGGGAATGCTGTGGTCCTGCTGAAGGTGGGACTTTCTGAGAGCACGGCTCTTAGCAGGGGGCCCTCGCCCTGACAGGAGGGACAGGGGCCTGGCTGTGGCCTTCAGAGCACCTCCAAGTGAGCATATGATTTAAATAATTAAATTTGGAATACTATAATGATACATGCATAGCCAGGCTTCTAGCAGCACAATTCACAATAGTCAAATTATGGAACTAACCCAGGTGTCCATCAACAGATAAATGGATAAAGAAAATGGCGTGTACATGCACAGTGACATTTTACGCAGTCATAAAGAAGAACAAAGTGATGTCATTTGCAGGAAAATTGATGGAACTAGAAAATTTTATGCTTAGTGAGATCAGCCAGTCTCAGAAAGTCAAGAGTCATATGTTTTTTTCTCATATGTGGAAGCTAGAGAGAAAACAGGAAACATAAGGGACTTTAGATAAATGTAGAGAGAGACCAGTGGAATAATGAAAGAGGATCCGGGAAGGGAGTCAGGGAAGGGGAAAAGGGGGATTGAGGAAGGAAACAGTTCAAATAATACTATGGCAATATATGAAGGTATCACTACCAATCTTATTAACGTGTAAGGGGAGGGAGGAGGAGGGAGCGGGGTGTGATGTGGAAAGAAGCACACCAAGAGGTGTGTGCATGCATGGGTGTATCACACTGAGCTCACTGTGATGTAGAATTGCAGTGCACGAATAAAATATATATAAGCAGAGAAGCCGAGCATGGTGGTACACGCCTGTAATCTCAGTTCTTGGGAAGCCAGGACAGGTGGATTGCAGGTTTGAGACCAGCCTGCAGGTTTGAGACCAGCCTCAGCAACCTAGTGAGGCCCTGTTTCAGACAGACAGACAGACAGACAAATAAACGGGCTGGGGGTGTAGCTCAGAGGTAGAATGCCCTGGGTTCAATCCCCAGTAACACACACACACACACACACACACACACAGATATCTTGGTCCTCATAGAAAGAGATAGAGCTGTCACCTTAGTTAGGAGACAGCTCATTTTGAAGCTGCTTTCAGACTCAGATCCCTGAGCTTCTTGCATTAGGGGCTCAAGCTCTTGCATCCAACTTAACCCAGCAGCAGCAGCAGCAGCAGCGGACACTTTGTTTCTGTTTGGTGCCCTGGAGTGTGCATGGATCCTGCATACTTAGCACAAGGCAAGGTCATGACCCTTTCTTGACAAATGGCAAGGTCTTCCTCCCAGATCCCTTAGATGGAAGCTTCCTGCTCTCTTCCACCCATGCAACTTCGAAAAAAAAGTCAGCATAAAACTTAAAAAACTGGGCTTTAAAGCCAGGCATGATGATACATGTCTGTAATCCCAGTACTTGGGAGGCTGAGACAGGAGGATCGCAGGTTCAAGGCCAGCCTCAGCAACTTGGTGAGATCCTCAGCAACTTAGTGAGACCTTGTTTCAAAATAAAAAATAAAAAGGGCTTCGGGGGTAGCTCTGAGGTAGAACACTCCTGGGTTCAATCCCCGGTAGTAAACATAATGATGATGATGATGATGATGATGATGATGATGATGAAGAAAAAGGCTGAGGGTGTAGCTCGGAGGTAGAATGCTCCTGAGTTCAATCTCCAGTACAACAGCAGCAGCGGCGGCGGCGGCGGTGGCAAACCTGGACTTGCAGACTGACCCTGGGACTCCAGATGATCCTGCTGTGCTGCCTACTCGCTGAAGGTTAATTCTGTGTAATTTAGTTTAGTGGCAGTTATGTGGGTGGTTATACATTTTTGAAGATCGGTGTCTGTGGAAAGGCTCCGAGGAGACTGTATGGGTGCCAGAGTATCAGTTATCCTGAATGCCACCCAGCAGGGGTGTTCAGAGGGTGGCACCCCTGACTCCTCTTTCCATGTGCCAGGGCTACCATGGTAGGGGACCGGTGTGGGGGACAAATGGTGGTTCTGTGAGCACAGTAGGAGAGAACACGAGCTCAGCTCCATTCTTGGTGCAAGAAAACAGCCTTTCTATTTCCCCTGCCATTACAGGCCATCTCAAATGTAAGATGTGAAAAGAGGCTGTCACGGCCCTGCCGCCCTGCCCTGCTGCGGCCGGGTGTGGGGTGGGAGGCTCGCCTCTCCCTGCTGGATCCTGATCTACGGATAATCAGAAGTTCTCTTTGCTGGAGTGAATTGAAAGAAAATGAACATCCCAGGCAGGTTCCAGTTGAAAAGCATTTTGGAAGAACTTTCTTTAGGAAAGGAATCCTTTTCTTTTTCTTCTCCTTTTTTTTTTTTTTTTTTTTTTTTTTTGCAATTCATGGTGATTTGGCCGCAAGGGGCCCAGCAAGGGACCAGCTGCTTGTCTCTACTCCCATCTGACAGAAAGTCTCAGGCCACCTGTTCCAAGCCCCCCTCTCTGTCATAAAAGCGCTGGAAGAGTCCTGGACCTGAACACAACTGGTCTAGGAAGATACCCAAGAGCATCGGCGGCAGCCTGCAGTCACCCCAGGATGATGCTCTGGGGGCCTGGCTTGCAGGGTCGTAGCAGCACAGCAGGAAGGACTAATGTGAGGCTGGACGGCTGCCTTCTTGCTCCCTAAATGCCCATCCACATGTGACATGCACAGAGGGTATGTGTGGGGAGGCGGATGGAGGTGACCACAGGAATCTGCCAGGTTCATGCCGCATGGGGCCAGAGGGACAACTGGTCACCCAGGCCTCGGTGCCCGGGTCTGCTGTATGTCTAGCCCAGCACAGGACGAGGTCACAGAATTCGCCATTAGCACAAAACCATGCTGGAACTCGAGCCCTCCACAAACGGTGGTTCTGCCTCATTAGGAAGCGAGTGTGATCTCTGCTGCGGGTTCTCCCCATTTCCTCTGGGCTCAGGGAGGACAGAGAGGGCTGGACACCACTGCCCAGAGAAATCCCGCTGGTTGTTAGCAATGTTGGCTTTCATCTTCAAGGGCCTTTAGGAAGAGGCCCCAGACGGTGTGGAGGGCTCTCCAGCCCCATGCACTTACTTCTCTATTTGTCTCCACATCTTGGCTCCTTTTCTTTGAGATAAGGAACCCGGAGAGACACATAAATTATCTGGCTCTTTTATTACTCTGATTCTCATAAGAGGCTATGTTGTGTGACCCGACCATATCTTTTCCAGGAAATTTATGTTGTGGCAAGAAGAATTCCTCCTCTCAGAAACGGCCCACACCAGTGGGGTTTATGAAGAGAGTATTTATGGCTAATGGAGCTACAAAAACACTGTCTTCACCCTTGGGATGTCAGGCAGCTGATGTGCGTGGGGACAGTGGGCATGGGAGGACAGGGACGGGTTTGAAGGCAGGAGACTCACTGGGGCCCAGGTGAGACATCTCCCTTCTCCCAACCCAAGTTTCATCAACCGGAGATAGGTGGGTTGAATTAGGTGACCGCTGTGCTCTGTGATTTGTGAATCTGAAGGTGGAGGAAAAACTGTTCAGGGATGTGATGTAAGTACAGGACCCCAGGACTTTGAGACTTCAGCCCCCCACTCGCCAGTCGTAAAAGTGACAGATGGCTTAACCTGGTCCAGCAGCGGAATCTGAAAGTAAAAATAAATTGGACAAAAAATTATGTTGTGCACACGTGTGTGTGTGTGTGTGTGTGTGTGTGTGTGTGTGAGCTCCCAGCTTCTGTCCCTGATCCACGCTGAGAGCACCATTAGGTAAAAGCACACAGAGTGACCTACCCAGAGGCCATCTGTCAGCAAGAAAGTGACAATCGTCCATCATGGCCCTTAAGTGTGTTTAGCTCCACACTGGGGACACTCAAGACAGTCTTCCTGCTTGGGGATCCTCGCTCTCTCTTTCTCTCTCTCTCTCCCAGTTTCTCCATGTCTCCCCCAGCCCAATAAATCAAGTTGGAAAAAAATTATTCTCACATCCAAGAACGCCACGTCCTTCCTTAACCCCCTTTCAGCACGTAGCAGCAGGCTCCCAGTCCTTTGGCGAGGGCTGGGTAGATCCCGACCTCAGGGAGACTGAGTGCCAAGGACCTGAGACAGGTGAGCTTTCTGGGAGAGAGAAAAAGACCTAGGTAGATGGAGACCAGGATGGAGGAGCAGGGCCAGTCATGAACAAAATTCCAGCAAGTGCTTGTACCTGACTGACTAGGACAAAAACATAATCAGTCTAAATGCCACTAGATTCAATGGCTTATACGACGTGCCCATGACTGATTTATGGCTAGAAGGCTTGACCAAGAGTGGACATTCTTTTTTTTTGTGTGTGTGGTACTGGGGATTGAACCCAGGGGCGTTCTACCTCCGCGCTACGCCCCCGGCCCTATTTTTTATACTTTATTTTGAAACCGGGTCTCACAAAGTTGCGGAGGGCCTCACTAAGGAGAGAGAGAGAGAGAGAGAGAGAGAGAGAGAGAGAGAGAGAGAAAGAGAGAGAGAGTGAGAGCTGAGGCTGGCCGTGAACCTGGATCCTCCGGTCTCCGCCTCCCAAAGTACTGGGATTACAAGCGTGCGCCACCACGCCCGGCTGAGTGGACATTCTGAATCCCAAATGTCAAGGGATTGTCACGGTATTTGATTGGAGAGCAGCATCCCTGGGAACCTGCACATTTCTTCCCAGGAAAATCATAAAAATAATCAGAGACCTCAGCCCTGGGTGTGTCACTCGTCTTTTCTCTGAGAGCCAGAGGTGCCCACGCCCCTGTCAATAGAAGTCTTAGTGGCCATCAGTTGTAAGAGGTGGTCCCTGGCCACGCGGAGAGTAAAGATGAGAGAGTGAGTCTGTATTGCTGGCTTGCAGATCTGACACCAGGTCCCACTCTGGTCTTGCCCAAATCCCTAAACCTCTTCATTCCCATGTCCCCAGTGGGAAGCAGCCAATGACCTTTACCCCAATATGCAAGGAACAGACAACTATTTGGGAAAGGTTGTAGCTACCCTGACAACTACCAGAAATTCAGCTGCTCATTTCGGCTGGGTGCATAGCTGGCCTTTAACTACCAAGATTTACTGTGGACTAGACCAGAAATAAATCCAAAATGTGTTTTCTTAGAATTTTCTAATAACACTTTGAGAAACAGAGGTGGAGGTGCTTTTTAAAATGATTCTGTAGATACTTGAGAGGTTAATAAATGGCATCTTGTTCTGCTCAATAAATCTAAGGCAAAATCAGTATGAATAAAAGTATGTGGGATTGCACCCTATATAACTGGATAACTGTAGCCTATACATGCCCATTGAATACTTGAAGGTTTGATGTATTCCATTTTGGTCCTTGGAACGGATGGTGATAGTAGCAATGATACTGTTAAATAGTTCGTTATTGAGCCCCATCGTTGATCAGAGGTTGTTTCCACATTTTGACTACTATGAGCAGTGCTGCTATGAACGTTCATGTACAAGTGTTTGTGAACACATGTGTTCATTTTTCACAGACATTTACCTAGGACTGGTATTGCTAGATCACATGGGTTTCTTAAAATGCTAGAGGTTCACCCTTTCTTTGTTTCAGTGCAAAATCTCTTTAATGCAACTCCACACCTTAGTTTTCAACAGCTTTATTGACACCTAAACCACATACTATGTAATTCACTCATTTAAGATGTACATTTAGTGATTTGCTATATTCCCAGAGTTACGCAACCATCACCACAATCTAATTTAAGACATTTTTTGGCCATCCCCCCAAAACCCCCTGTATCCATTATCATTCATTCTCAATCCTTCCTAATACCCACTTGCTGGAAATTATTAATCTACTTGGTGTCTCCATAGATCCGCTTCTTCTGCACAATTTATATGAATGAATCATAGACTATGTGGTCTTTTCTGTCTGGCTTCTTTCACTTGGCAAAATGTTTACAATGTTCATTATTTTGTAGCATGGGTCAGTAAAGCACCTCATTCCTTTTTAATTGCCATATAACATTCTACTGTGTGGATATACCACCTTTTACTTATCCATTCAGCCACTGATGTGCAGTGAGGTTTCCACATTTTGACTACGAGCAGTGCTGCTATGAACGTTCATGTATAAGTGTTTGTGAACACATGTGTTCATTTCTCTCGGACATTTACCTAGGACTGGTATTGCTAGATCACATGGTAACTCTACAGTTAACTGTTTAAAGAGCTGCCAAAATGTTTTTCAAAGTGGTGGCACTATTTTGTAATACCACCAGCAATATATGGGAGTTCCAATTTCTCAGCCTCTTTGCCAACTCTTGGGGGTGTCTTTTTTATTATCACTATTCCATTTGGTGTAGTGTTACCTTATTGTGGTTTTGATTTGCAATTCCTTAATGATTAATTAACACTTTTTCACATGACTATTTGTATATCTTCATTGGAGAAATGTATTTTACTATCCTTTGCCAATTTTGAATTGGTTCGTTTTTCCTCTTATTATTAGTTTGTAAGAACATATTATATATATTCTAGATATAAGTCCCTTATAAAATTATGATTTGCAAATATTTTCTTTCATTCCAGAGTTGTCTTTTCACATTTCAATTCTGTTCTTTGAAGCACAAAAGTTTTTAATACTGATAAAGTCCAGTTTATCTATTTTTTTTGTTATTTGTACTTTTGGTATTGTATTTAAGATATTATCATTTAACATAGGATTATGATTTACCCTTCTTTTGAGTTTTGTAATTTTAGCTCTTACATTTAAGTCTATGACCATGTTGAATTGACTTTTTGGATGATGTAAGTAGGGTCCCAGTTTCCTTCTTTCGCATTGGATATACAGTTATCTGAGGACCGTTTTTTTTTAAAAGACTATTCTTTCTCTCATTGAGTTGTCTTGGCTCAAAATTTCTCAATTGAATTGTTGTGAATCAATTGACCATAAATGTGTTTATTTTTTGGAAGCAGTTCTATTCCATTATTGGAAATTAATAGAAATATATGTATATCCTTATATGAGTATCACACTCAGGTAATTACTATAACTCTGTAGTAAACTTTGAATGAAATCAGGAAGTGTGTGTCTGTCAACTTTGTTTTTCATTTCTAAGATGATTTGGGCTTTATGTGTAATTTAAATTTTCATACAGATTTTAGGACTGGCTTGTTAATTTTTGCAAAATGTCAGCTGGTATTTTGATAGAGATTGCCTTGAATCTGTAGATTTTTTTGAGGAGTATTGCCATATTATCAATACTAATTCTCCCAATCCATGAACATGGGATGTTTCTGTTTCATTCTGTCTTCTTCTATTTCTTCCAGTGATGTTTTGTATTTTTAACATATGAGACTTGCACTTTTTCTGTTAAATTTATTCCTAAGTATTTTGTTTCTTTTGGTATTATTGTGAATATTGTATTCTGTGACCTTGTTTGACTCATCTATTAGATCTAATAGTTTTCAAGTGTATTTTTCAGAATTTTTCACATACATGTTATGACATCTGCAAATGGATAGTTTCACTTTTCTCATTCCAATCTGAGCATCTTTTCTTTCTTTCTGTTTTCTTTTTGCCTAATTGCCTTGATGAAAGTTCAGTACAATGGTGAATAGAAGTGGTGAGAGTGCAAACCTGTAAATTGTTTCCTAAATTTGAGAAAAACATTCAGGTTTTTTTTTGTTTTTTTTTTACCATTAACAGTGATGGTATATGTGGGGTTTTCATCAGTGAACTTTATCAGTGTGAGAAAGTCCCCTTTTATTCCTAATTTATAGAGTAAATTTTTAAAATCATGGAATGTATTGAAAATTTCAAATGCTTTTTTATTGTACCCATTAAGACAACACAATGGATTACTACATGAATCAGTTTCCATTTGATAATGGTATATAATACTTTAAAAAATTTATTTGCTGGATTTGGTTTACTATTATTTTGTTGAGGATTTTTGTGCTAAATGAAATGTTATTTGTCTGTAATTTCTTTTTGTGTATGATGTCCTTGTCTGGTTTTGATATCAGGATAATACTGGTCTCATAAGATATGTTGAAGTGTTTAATTTTTTTTCTATTTGTTTGGAAGAGTTTGCGAAGGATTGGTATTGATTCTTTTAAAAATGCTTGATAGAATACACTAGAGAAATTATGTGGGCTTTCACAGGTCTCTTCTGATTTTCTGTTTCTTCTTGAGTTAGTCTTAGCAGTTTTGGTGTTTTAAATGTTTGTTCCTGCTGGGCGTGGTGGCGCACGCTTGTAATCCCAGTACTTTGGGAGGCGGAGACCGGAGGATCCGGGTTCGCGGCCAACCTCAGCGCACATGCGCGCGCGTGCGATATCTCTCTCTCTCTCTCCCTCTCTCTCTCTCTCTCTCTCTCTCTCTACCTAGTGAAGCCCTCTGCAACTTCATGAGACCCGGTTTCAAAAATAAAGGATAAAAAAATAGGGCCGGGGGTGTAGCGCGGAGGTAGAACGCCCCTGCGTTCAATCCCCGGTACAGCAAAAAAAAAAAAAAGTTTGCTCCTTTTATCTATGTTATTTAATTTGTTGCCATGCAACTATGCATAGAATTAATTTATAATCTCTCTTATTACTGTAATATCAAAATGATATCCTCTCTATTATTCCTAAATTTATATACTTTATTTTTCTTTATTATTGGTCTAGCTGTTTGTCAATTTTATTGAACAAATTTTTGGTTTCATTTATTTTTCTCTTCCATTCTTCTATTCTCTATTTTACTTATTTGTCTAGTTTGCCTTTCTATTTATTTCTCTCTTTAATATTTTTTATTTTACCCCTTCTGTTTTATTTTGGGTTTAGTTTCTTAAGATGGAATGTCAATTTAATGATTTGGAAACTTTCTTCTTTTTTAACTTGTAGGTACTTAGAACTACAATTTAATTATAAATTTCCCCCTCCAAGCACTACTTCAGCTGCATTCCATGAACTTTTCTGTGTTATATTTTTATTTTCATTTATCTCAAGTATTTTCTAATTTCCCTTGTGACTTCTTCTTTGATACATTGGTTATTTAATAATATATTTCCACATATTTGTGAATCCCCCATATTTCCTTATGTTATTGCTTTTTACTTTCATTTTCTTGTGGTCAAAGAATTATTTTGTATAGATTTAGACTCCTTTAAGTTTATGGGCCTTGCTTTGTGGTCTTGGAAGTCCTGAGGAATGTTCCATATGCACTCGAGAAGCATGCGTATTCTGTTATTGTCGGGTGGCTTGCTTTACAGATGTCTCTCAAGTCTAGTTGGCTCATCATGTTTTCTATTGCTCTATATGCTTTTTGATCTTCTGTCTCATTACCCTATTCTTTACTGGAAGTGGTGTATTGAAGTCTCCAGCTGGTATTATTGAATTCTTAATTTCTCTCCTCAATTCTGTTAGTTTTTTATCCATCTACTTCAGCCTCTGATGTTAGGTATCTATGTTTATAATTGTTATATTATCCTGAAGTATTGACCTTTTTGTCATGATAAAATTTATCCTTTTATCTCCAGTAACTTCTTTTGCCCTATATTGTCTATATTGTCTGACGTCAGCACAGCTGCTCCAGTTCTACTGCTATTACTGTGTGGGTGATCTATATTTCTCATCCTTTTCCTTTTGTCCCATTTGTGTCTTTGAATCTATGTGTCTAACATACCAACATGTAGTAGGTGCATCTTATTTTTCCTCCAGTTTTATAATCTCTGCCATTGGATTGGGTTGTTTAAATTATTTACATTTAATGTCATTATTGACATGGTTTAATTTATATCTCATTTCTTATTCCTTCCTCTGTGCTTCTATTACCACTTACTTTTTGCATCACATGAATCTTTACTATTGTAACATTTTAACTTTTTTATTTTTATTTTTATTTTTATTGCGGTACTGGGGATTGAACCCAGGGGCATCCTACCTCTGAGCTACACCCCCAGCCCTATTTTTATTCTTTATTTTGAAATAGGGTCTCACTAAGTGGCAGAGGGCCTCACTAAGTAGCTGAGGCTGGCCGCGAACCTGCAATCCTCCAGTCTCAGCCTCCCAAGTACTGGGATTACATGCATGGGCCACCATGCCCGGATACATTTTAACTTTTTAAATGAGTTTATTTGAGTTTTTTTTCTTAGAACTTGCTCCAGTGCTTACTATATACTTCTTAATTTATCAGAATCTAATTACAATTAAAAGTAATTTAAAGTAACTTAATTTCAGTGAGATATAGGCACTTCTTTCCTTTTGTAGTCCTGGGGATTGAATCCAGGGACACTCGACCACTGAACTATATCCCCAGCTCTTTTTACTTTGAATCAGGGTCTAGTTAAGTTTCTGAGACTGGCCCTGAACCTATGATCCTCCCGACTCAGTCTCCCAAGTACTGGGATTACAGACACACACCACCACATCTATTTCATTTATACCTGTTATAAACATAATACATTGTTGTATTTATTACCTTATGTAATTTTTTGTTTTTAAAAGAGGTTTCAAAAATAACATAGAGCAAGTAAATATTTACAGAGTTTATTAAGCTTCTTAATTGTCTTTTTTGGTTCTTTTTATTTCTTTCCCTGAATTCAAGTTACTATCTGATGTCATCTTTTCAAGACATTTTCTCCCTTTGTCTTGATAATTTTTTAATACAATACATTTCTATATGTTATAGACCTAACAAAATTGTTATACACATAGTTTTATATATTTTTTTATCCATTAGAAGAAAAATATGCAATTATACTATCTCAGAAGATTACAAATAATTATCTTCATAATTACTTTTTATTTCGGTCAACATTCTCACTGCTATAATCCAAAGCAACTGACCACACAACTTAGAGGAAGGATGATTTATTTGCTTATAGTTTTTGGAGATTTCAGGTTCAGCCCATGTGAGACCAGGGGCTGCAGATCTAAGGGAATGGTGGTGGGGAGCAGAGAGAGGGAGAGCACAAGGGCTCTGTTTTCACATCATGGAGGCTAGAAGCAAGAGAGAGCAGAAAAACGGGGATTCAAAGATAAGCACAATCCCAAAAGCCACACCCCCAGGGACCCACCATCTCCAGCCATACCTCACTGGCCTAGGTTATCACCCAGAAAATCCATTACAGTGGATTTATCTACTGATGATTACAACCCTCATGACTTAATTATATCAACTCTGAACATTAATACGTGAGCTCTTCAGGGGACAATCTATATCTAACCATGACACCTTTACTGGCACTCTTTGTTTATCGTGTGGATTTGAATTACTGCCTCATAGCACTAATTTTCAGCCTGAAAATTTCTTTTAGTATTTCTTGCAAGGAAGGCTTTCTAACAATGAATACTTTCACCAGGCATGGTGGCACACACCTGTAATCCCAGCACTTGAGAGACTGAGACAGGAGGTTCTCAGGTGTAGGATCCTCACAACTAAGCTTTAGCAACTTAGTAAGACCTTCAGCAACTTAGCAAGATCCTGTTGCAAAAAAATAAACAAATAAACAAATAAAATAAAATAAAATAAAATAAAATAAAAAATAAAAAGGGCTGGGGATATAGCTCAGAGGTAGAATGACCTGAATTCAATCCCCAGCACCAAAAAGCAAACAAACAAACAACAATGAATTCTCTCATTTTTAGTTGGGATTTTCTTTGATTAGACTTCATTTTGAAGGACAATTTTCCTGGTTATAAGATTCTTGGTTGACTGTTTTTCTTTCTTTACTTCAGATCCCACTGTCTTCTGGCCTTCATTGCTTCTGATGAGAAGTCAGATGTTAACCTTCTGGGGTATCTTTGTATGTGATGAGTCGTTTTTCTTGTGATGGTCCAAGGTTTTCTCTTTGTCTTGATGCATCTCAGCTAGTGCAGTGTAGAGCCTCTGATGTCTCTTCCCTGAGGTTGCAGCCTTGGGAATACCAACAGTCTCCCTGACCATTGGGATATCTGACTTATTTGGGCACTCTTTGACTTTCCCTGATCTTCCATTAAGTTTCTGACTGGTCTGCCTCTATTGGTATGTCACACAGATGTCAGTCTCCCCCAGTGCCAGCTGTTTTATTCTATTGCTTTTGACAGTACCTTGTGATGTAATGCCCCATAGTCTGATTCATAAAAATCTTTAAGATTTTTAAAAATTTTAATTTATTTTAATTTAAAATTAATTAAAATCTCTTTTCAGAGACAAGACATTCCCAGTTTTTATGTCTTGTTCTGACTTCAGAAGGGTTTTCTTTTTCACTGTCTCTTTTCCTAGTTACCTCTGTAAAACTTCCATCTGGTATACCATCTTGCTTGCTATGTCCAGTGTCATGGAGCCACCAGCCTCCCTTTAGTTGCCACTAAGCTCTCCATTGTTTTTTGTTTTGTTTTGTTTTGTTTTTATGGTACAGGGGATTGTATCTAAGGACATTCTAACTCCAAACTACAACCCCTATTTTATTTTTATTTTGAAACAGGGTCTTGTTAGATTTATGAGACTCTCACTACTTGCTGAGGCTGTCCTCCAACCTGTGAACCTCCTGTCTCAGCCTCCCAAGTACTGGATTACAAGTGTGTGCCATCATGCCTGGCTATCATCTCCATTTTTTTAAACAATGCCCTTAATCATGATTTTACAAAATGATATGATATAAATAAAGACAGTCCTGTTCTTAAAATCTTCTTCTACCCCTGATTGGAATCTCTGTGCCACTAAACAAGAATGTAGAATACGGCGGCAGCCTTCTACTCCTTGCTCCATGACTGACGGGTCCTTTCCCCTTGCCTCTCCTGACATTGAGCCCCTATTCTACACGTGGTCTGGGGCAGGGGTCATGCAGGTCCAGTGTTCTCAGTCTCATGAATGAGGACTTTGTGGTGGCTGTCCTTGAAGACATTTTGCCTGGAATAGATCACCCTTAGCATAGAGCTGGGGTAAGGAGTGAGATTTGTTGTCAACTTCTCCGTCTTGGGGTAAAATTGTGATCCTAGACTGAGATCTTGAGGGTGAGGGCACCTCCTCTTCTTGGCCACACCCACCTGGAGTAGATCTTCCATCATATTGAGCCGAGGGTGGGACCAGAGCTAGTTGTGGCTCAAATGCCACAGCCTCCTACTGCTTTTACCGAGATTTTGTAGATTTTCTTGAACAAATGTTTCTCTCTCTACTGTATGCCCTTAGGACAATTCCCGGAGACTTTAAATTATTGTTTATACAACTTTCTCCAGTTGAATGGCTGTTTTGGGGGGAGGAGGGTTTCCTGAGCGCCCCTCAGCACTGTTTTTCATGCCTCTAATCGCTACACCTTTTATGGGTTGAAGTGAAGAGGGATGGGAATCTGCCTTCTTCTTGACCTTCTATGTTCAATGTTATAAATGAGTCTTCTTCTACCCCAGAAATTTCTACCTTGAATTTTATAGTTTTTCATTTTCTTTTGTTGCTTTTGGTCAATCAGCTATTTTTTTAATTTTTATTTTGGTGGCTACTGCGTTTATTGGCATCCTCTTTCATGACGTCTAGTTTTCTGATTCAAATCTTATTGGAAGCATAGGGACACGTCCAATGAACCAAGTATCTACATCATGTCATCCTGTGAAAACTACTGAGATCTTTTGTTGATTCCTATTTATTTCTGGCATTGATGACCTTGCAGAAAGGGGAGCTACTGGGAAGCTGAGAGATGGTACCTAAGAGACCTCCCCCCTCAACTTCTCCAGCCTCAGCAGCTGGGTGATGATTGAGCTGAGCAGTCAGATGATGTATGTAAAGACCCAGTGACATTTGAAAGGATTAATATCTTAGGATAGAAAGGGAACATTTCCCCTTTGAGGCTCACGAGCACTGACAGCCAGTCCTAAAGTAAAGTGGAAAAAAGGCCAGAAGTTCTGCCCAACACAAAGGGGACCAGCTTTGTGGCTTGCCCAAATCATGGCAAAGACTACCCTGATCCTCCTAATCCAGTTGTCAAATTTCCTCTGCATCAGCCTACTGCTACAGAAGACTGCTGCTCCTTGGAGCATCTCTACCCTGGGGTCATAGCTTACCTTTTCTAGTGTCCTTTTACAGATTTGCATGGAGTGTACACAGTGGCTGGACACTGCTGCTCGATGGCCAGCTTGCTTGTGCTCCCTGCCAGCTGTCCAATTGCATGAGGTCCTTTCACCGGGCTCTTATTCATCTTCTGTTTCTGCCAGCTCATTGTGATAGACTCCTACAGTCTTGCATATGCCCCTTTCTGTATCTGGTCTATTGGCCAGCGAATGTTCAGCCTCAGTTGCGAGTTTTTTTTTGTGTGTGTGTGTGTGTTGGCTATTTCCAGTTCATTCCTGTAAGGTGTAACCCAGCTGCACTTAATGGAGACCTGGTGGAAACAACCATAGTGCTAACTAAATAACTAAATAGTAATGAGAGCAAAACTACAATATAAAAATAACATGACCAGATCCCCGTCATGTTTTTAGTGCTTTTATTAAGTAAAGAATGAATCTCTGGGGAGATGCTGTGCTGTGCTTAACATCCCCCAGAGAAAACATGTTAGAGCTAGGAGTGGTGGCACATGCCTGCAATCCCACTTCCTGGAAAGGTGAGACAGGAGCATCACAGGTTCAAGGTCGCCCTCACAACTTTGTGAGACTCTGTTTCAAAATAAATAAAATCGGCTGGGGGTGTCGCTCAGGGGTAGAATGCCCCTGGGTTCGATTCCCAGTAACGCACACACACACACACGTGTGTGTGTGTTCATATGTTAGAAAACACTCAAACTCATATGTTGATAGTGTTTGGAAGTGGGGTCTTTGGGAGTTAATCATAACTAGGTAAACTCTTGAGGGTGGTGGCCCCATGATGGCATTGGTGGTGTTACGAGAAGAGAGACCCAGTAACATGGCCAGTTAGTGGAAAGTCCAGGCCTTTGAGCTCCTCCATCCAGGCAATCTTTGCATTGCACCATGGCACATTTCTTTTATTGGGATGTGGTTACCATCGGTGAACCTTTGTCTGTGCCTGTACTCAGATGGTGGCTGAGGGGACTCTCTGGAGCGTGGGCAGTGAAGTCAAGGGTGGAGGACCCTCTGCATGGCAGAGGGTCATGCTCAGCTGTATGTTGTCTTGGATGTTAGCTAAGTGCATACAAAGCACATACACAGTATGGCAAGGACTCTTTCCATGGGCTTTCAGCCTCTTAGGCTTGGCCCTTACACTCAGCATCATGGGCAGGAGCAGAGGAAATATGGGAATGGCCAGGTAATGCGGACAAGAGCACTCTTGCTTGAGAGCATGACCACTGAGCAAGTGCAGAGGATTCTAGGAGCAGGTACATCATAGAGAGGTTCCTGGAAGAGGCAGGGGATGGTCTCCATGGGTTTGAACCATGGGAAACAGACTCACAGGGATGACCTGGTAGTATTGAGAGGCGAGGCTGGGAAGACCCTCATTGTCACACGAAGGAAAGTGACTTTCATTAAAGTCCTCAGAGAATTGGGGGTCACCCAGGGGACAAAAGAGATGGGGCTGTAGATGTCCGAACTCCCCACACTGTGCAAGGATTCCACTCACTGCATCTGAGTTCCGGGGCCTGGAATCGCTCAGGGACACCTTGGACCTCCCACCTTGCAGCTACACTTGAGCTGTGCTTCCTTATGGCAGGGGTCACACTTTATTGGGGCCATGAACCCTTTAGGATCCTGGCCTTTTTTCTAAGCCTGTGATCAGAAACATACCATGCCTGGTAGGGTGGGGGAGAAGCCTTGTTATCTCAGCTTCCCATGAGAAGGAGGTGCTCTATAAGCCCCTGAATCTGTGGCCTTCAGCACAGTCACAAAGCTAGTGGCACTGTTGGAATTTGTATGGCAAGAAAGCCAGGACTGCCTGAGACAGGCTGAGCTTTTCCAGGACCTTATCTGAGGTATCCATTCCACCATTCACTCAAGTATCAAATATTTATCCAGTTCCCACCGTGTTCATGGCCATCCACTTCCTCCAGGGATATAGAGGTAGAGAAAGATATCCCTGGATCCAGCTTGACCATAGTGCAAAGAAGCAGACATTCAGAAATGTCCCGACAACATAGCAGTGATGATACACGTGGGCATGAATCCAGATCTGGGAGCCCGGGGCAAGCGTCAGTCCACTGAGAAGCAGAGTCCTCCGTCCCTAAAGAGCGACATGGACCCCAGAAGTTTCAGGCACCAGTTCTGTCTGAAGTTGGTGGAATTCCTGCTTTAGGACAGGGTCCAAAAAATGATGAAGCTCCTTATTCCACCTCCTTCAAGTCTACCACAAACCCTTCACGTTAGTCTTCCTGTTTTACTGTCCCAGCATGAGTAAAGGGATAAGGGCTGATAGTCCCCAGCACCCGTCCTTAACCTCAGCCTCAGGGTCATAAGTTCCATCTGTGGTCTCCAAGCTGATGATGCTTAGGAGGACGCTCTCGGTCCTGAGTCTTTCCTGGACTCTGCATCTGCCCCCTCTGACGCCCTCATGATCCTTCAAACCCAATTTGCCTCAAACTCAATGTTTGTCGAATCTGTAGCTCCTCACGTTAAAGAAACATGCTCATCTCCCTGAATCCCATGGTCTTGTTAATGGTGGGGTGTTCCCCTAGTGCGCCGATCCTCGGGCATCATCCTGACTTGTCTATGTGGTCATTTGGATGTGGGAAGTAGCCGACTGCCCCCCTCCTTCTGAGTTACTGCCACTTATCTTTCTCCTGAATTACTGTCAGAAATTAACTGCTCAATCCTTGCCCTAACTGGTTCCTTGGAAGTCACCCCCCAACCATGCTATCCTAAGGAAGAGTTTTCTAAAAGTCCAAAAATTAAATCCAGTGTGACTTTCTGTTAAAAATAAGGCAGAGCCGGGCGTGGTGGCGCACACTTGTGATCCCAGTACTTTGGGAGGCGGAGACCAGAGGATCCGGGTTCACGTCCAGCCTCAGCTCTCTCTCTCTCTCTCTATCTCTCTCTACTTGGTGAGGCCCTCCGCAACTTCGTGAGACCTGGTTTCAAAATAAAGTATAAAAAATAGGGCCAGGGGTGTAGCGCAGAGGTAGAATGCCCCTGGGTTCAATCCCCGGTACTGCAAAAAAAAAAAAAAAAAAGGCAGAGAGGGTCCTTGGGAATTTGCTCCCTGCCTGCCTCTACTCCGACGTGCTTCAGCTTCCTCACGCCCTCTCTCCCCACTTGCAGCTTCAGCTATTGGGGTGCTCTGTCCATGGCCCTGCACCTGCTCCCACCTCCTCTCCTCTCAGGTCGTCACCATCAGATCTCCCCAGAGGAGGGCTGCTTGCCTTCCAAACATCTCTGCACATGGCAGCAGCCCCCTTCCCCATAAGCCACCTGGGGTGGTCAAACAGACAAAAGGGAGGGCGACTTGCTCTACCCCAGTGGGTGTGGCTAACGCAGCCGGCATCATCGATGGCTGCCATCTTGATACCCTATGGGAACAGCCCTGGGTGAGGCTGATGGTGAGGACAGGGACACACAGAGGCATCAAGCTGCCGAGCGGCACCTCCTCCGAGGACCCCTGGGACTGGAGTTACATCAATTTAGCAGTGGCTTTCTGTCAGTAGCAGCCCCAATCTGACAGATTCAAACTTCCCCTGCCTATGAATACTCTGCTTAGATGTAGGATGAACACACTCTCCCTGTGGCTGAATACAGCCCTGGTTTCTATCATTCAAACGTAATTACTAACAGCATCCCTCTCGCTCCCCAATATCCTGAGGTCTGAATAGCAGAGTATGTGTACACACTCCTGGAATGACTTTGCACAAATGTCCTCTGCCTGGAGAATGCCTACTCAGGAATCTAGAGCCCCATCAAGCACAACTTCCACGGAGCAGCTCCTCCAGGTTCCCTCGACACAGCCCTCTGTTAAACACTGTGGTCACAGGGATGCACCTGGCCCTGCACATACCAGATGCACTGAGATCACTTATAGATGTTCCCATGAGACTGTGAGGATTCACACGTGCTCGAGAAAGGATTGATAAAGATGAACATGTGTTAAGACATGTCATTTCCATGTAGCAGATACAGATCTCTAAATCACACAGTGACAGCACAATTATTTACAGGTGACACAGAGTGACAGACAGACCTCAGGCTTCTCCTCCCAGGCCAGGGATGCTCAGTGATAAGCAGAGAGCTCAGCCTGCCACAGCCCCAGAGTCTGCCCTCAGGAACCCAGTGCGGTGCTCTGGCTCTTCCGGACCCAGGCGCCTGCAGCAGGACGACACCGCCCATGACCCCTGGGACCCCCAGCTAACTGGCTGAGGACCTGGTGATGCCTGCGTTGGGTGGGGAACACCCCCCACTCCAGAAGCCCAGGGTCATTGCAATGGTCAGGCCTGGGGCTTTCATTTCCAAGGTCAAAATGAAGTGCACCTTTGCTCGTTGGTAGGCTGCAGGCTTCTTAGAACTGAGCCCCATCTGTCACCTCTCTGCTGCTCTCTGCACCTGTGCATAGGCCCCAGGGCCTGCTGGCTCCCGAGCAGTTTTCTCTAGAGGAACAATTAGAACCCAAGGAGTTGGCCTTGCTGTGGGGCTTCAATCCACTTATCCAGACAAGGTTCTGTGAAAGCTAGCCCTGCCTTCCCTCCTGGGCTGGCCTGGACACCTCAGCTTCTTAGGGGTCCCCATGCCATCCCAGAAATTTGAGGGCATGGGGGAACCCCAGGAAAGGGGATTACTGCTTGACAAAGACTTTGGACCTTTGACACAGAGCATCAGTGAGTGTCAGGCAGCTGTCTCAGTCTCTGTCTCAGTGAAGGGAACTGGGATGGTGCTGTCGAAGACACTCCAGCAGTCTTCTGAAGATGGCACTATCTGCAGGGTGGCGTGACCATGGCTGCTGAGACCCCTGGTGGCCCTGTGGTCAGGTAGCAGCTTGGCCCTGCCCCTCTGCCAATGCCATCCATGGTTCTGAAAGTCCAGAAGTGCAGATGTTTGTCAGAAATAAGATGCTCATTCAAGGCCTGACTCCATGACACACACCCAGCACCTCTTCCCAGCGTCGCCTGTGCACACAGCTGTGGTCTCGGGGTGTGGTGTTCATGGAGTCTCAGTACCACCAAAACCCTCCCTCACAGGTTCTCTCAGCTTCTCTGTCTTTGTTCATCTGTCTAAGCAGGCCTGGAATCCTTTTGTCTTTTCTATCCAGCAAAACTATGAATGAACTTGAAAACCCATTTGAAATAACATCTCCTAGGAAGCCCTCTGTCATTGTATTGGGAATGTCCCCAGGGGCTCACATGTTGAGGGCTTGGTCCCCAGATATTGGGAGGTGGTGGAAACCTTTGGAGCTGGGGCCCAGTTGGAGGAAGCAGGTTACTGAGGGCGTGTCCTTGAAGCGCGTAGCATGTCCCAGGCTCCTTCCCCCTGCTCTTTCTTTGTTTCTGGCCACAATGAAGTGAGTAGCTCTGCTCTATCATGAGCCCCCACCATGATGTTCAGGCCCCACCAAAGACCCATAGCTAGCTGGGTGTGGTGGCACATGCTTATAATCCCAGTACTTGGGAGGCTGGGACAGGAGGATCACAGGTTCATGGCCAGCCTCAGCTATTAATGAGGCCCTCTGCAACTTAGTGAGACCCTGTTTCAAAAAGAGAATAAAAAATAGGGCTGGGGGTGTGGTTCAGAGGTAGAATGCCCCTGGGTTCAATCCCCAGTACCGCAAAAAAAAAAAAAAAGACCCATTGCTGTGGGGCCAAATGACCAAGGACCAAGACCTCTGACACTACAAGCCCAGACCAATCTTTCTACCTTCAAGTTGTTTGCTCAGGCATTTTGTCACAGCACTGGAAAGCTGACTTAAATATTCATCTTCTAGGAGCATCCCAAGCTGAAAAAAATGGTATTTTGCTCTTAAAAACTTTGGGCATAGCCAGGCATGGTGGTGCATGCCTGTAATCCCAGGACTTGGGAGGCTGAGACAGGAGGATTGCAGGTTGGAGACCAGCCTCAGCAATTTAGTGAGACCCTCAACAACTTAGTGAGACCCTGTTTCAAAATAAAAAATAAAAAGGGTTAGGAGGATAGTTCAGATGCCCCTGGCTTCAATCCCCATTACCAAAAACAAAACAAAACAAAACAAAACAAAACAAAACAAAACAAAAAACAAAACAAAACAAAACAAAACAAAAGAACAGAAACCTTTGGGCATACTTTGACCACGGATATTAGGATACTAGAATAAGTGGGTGTGCCTGCCCCTGTGAGCATGTGTGTGTGCATGTGTGTACTTCTCAGCTGCTATCCTGTCTTGTCCACATTTCCAGAATGTTCCTTCATGGAGAATGCTCTGAAAAGTTGAAGGAGCTGATTGCTGGCCGGCGAGCAGTGAGGATCCTGCTGTTTTCAGGCAGAAAAACTTCCAAGTGAGGAAAAGTTGTCTTTTTTCCCCTTCTGGTTTGGTAAATAACTTTCACTCTCTAATGAGAAACTTTAATTGGGACCTTGACTCTACATTTGGAGGTAACGGGCCTTACTAAAAATGGATTCGGGCAGTTCATAAACTCTTTCCCTAAACATTAACATCTTGTAGGGCCAACCAAGGTTACTCAGCTTGGCATGAGAATGCATATTAAAGATCAAAATAACAACTTCCTGGATTCCTTTGCAGGCCATTAACTCGTCCCAGCATCCTGAGGCCAGGCGGGAACAGCTGGGACATGATCGCAACTGCTGGAAACGGACAGGAACCCTGTGTGCCTCACAGTTTCCTTGCAAGGATGAAGGAAGAAATAGATCGGTGGGCAGAACATGTGTGATAACTGCCAAAGGCCAACTTTCAGATTCGCCATGGCCGGCCTCCCTCTGGATGGGGGGGTGTTGCCTTCTCCAGGTCTAGAGCTGAAAGTCTAGTTAATCGCATTTGACTTCAGGGTTCATGTTCCTAATCATCTGCTATTACTATTTTCTTAAACAGAAACAAGAGTCTGTTAGCTGGGCAAGGTGGCCCACACCTGTACTTGGGAGGCTGAGATGGGAGGATCAAAGGTTGAAGGCCAACCTCAGCAACTTAGCAAGACCCTGTCTCAAAATAAATAAATAAATAAATAAATAAATAAATAAATAAAGCCCAGCATGGTGGTGCACACCTGTAATGTCAGTATTTTGGAGCCTGAGGTAGGAGGATTGCAGGTTCAAGTCCAGTCTCACAAACTTAGCAAGACCCTCAGCAACTCAGTGATACCCTCTTTCAAAATAAAAAATAGAAAGGGGTGAAGCTCAGAGGTGAAACAGTCCTGGGTTGAATCCCCAGTACCCCCCCCCCAAAAAAAAAGGAAGAAAGAAAGAAAGAAGGAAAAAACAGAAGCAAAAGCTTGCTGAGTTCAAGTTGAGAGAGCAGCTGAGGCAGAGGCTTGCTCCGCAGGCTCCGCGCTCACGCTCTGGAATGGGCCTTACGGTTTCAAATCCAGCTCTGTTGAGTGCGGGTGTGACTGGGCATGCCGCGCAAGCCCGGAAGCGTGGCTTCCTCCTTTGTAGGATGGGGTTGTTTTGAGGGTTTCTGTGGTTTGGATGTGCATGTCCCTCAAAGGACCATATGTTAAAGGCTTGGTCCCCAGGGTGGCGCTATTGAGTAGTGAGGGACAGGACCTCAAGTGGGGGCGGGGCTTATGGGAAGTCCTGAGGTCCTTGGAGACCCTGCCCTTCCTGCCTCTTTGGAGTCCCAGCCATGAGGTGAGCGTTTGCTCTGCCGCGTGTTTCCTCATCAGAGGCCCAAAGCAATGAAGCCTCTCAGTCACTGATCAGAGCCTCCAGGACTGTGAGCCAATAAACCTCTTTCATGAGTGGATTGCCTCAGGTGTTGTGCTTTAGTAATCTGAAGCTGACTCATACAGGGTTAAATGAGATACTTCTTTTCTTTTTTTGGTACTGGGAATTGAACCCAGGGGTATTCCACCTCTGAGATTTTATTCTATTTTTTTAAATTTTATTTTAAAATGAGGTCTTGCCAAGTTGCCGAGGCTGGCCTCAAACCTGTGATCCTCCTGTCTCAGCTTCCTGAGTACTGGGTCATAGGCATGCGCCACTGTGTCTGGCTAAGTGAGATGCTTCAGAGCTCAGCTGGTATCTGGTACATGAAGAAATGTAAGAGAATGAGGAAGAGGAGGAGAGAGGCAGTAGCAGTGGGAGCGGGGTCTGCCGAGGCAGGAAGTGGTTCTGCCTGCCTTCCTAAGCATGCTCTCAGTTCTGTGGTCATACGAATGACCTAAAAAAGTAAAACAAGAAACCATTTCCAGGTGGGCTCGGGCATCTCTTTGTCCCTTTGAGCCTTTCTATTGACCACTCTATCAGCAGCTCTTGTAGCTGGTGCCCAGTTGCCACCTGTCTGCCCTCTTTCCCCTAGCTGCCCAGCCTTGGCCACCCCAGGATGGTGAACCAGGCCGCTTAGCTGACAGGACTGGTCCTTGAGTCGGCCTGTGGCCCTGGCTTGGACCCCGACACTGAGTGTGGCAGAGACACAGCTGTGCACCATGTTCTGCCTCCACCTGCAGATGGGCTGAGTGATGTCTCATCTGCCGGCCTCCACTGGAAGCCAGACCCACCAGGCCTCTCACCCAGAATGCCTTGTGGCTCTGGCAGGCCCGGACGCTAAGCTGGACCCACCTTCAAGCGAAGTCACAAGGATGTTTCCTCTGAGGGAGAGGGACTTGGGGACTCTTTCTCTGAGCCAACACATTGACCTAAAAACCAGATGGAGAGATTTATGGATTTCAAGAGAAAGTCTCAAAGTTAATGATGCTCAGACAACAGCAGCCCCGGCTCCTGTGGTAGGTATGGCCCTTCCGCTCAGTGTATCCACAGCTCTGCCACGTCCATAGCCTGAGCCAAGGTGACCAAATTCCTTCCATAACCATAATACTCATTCATCATGCGTGTTTATAATAACTGACACACTTCAAGGCCATTGACAAAAAGCAGCCTGCTGATGGCCGAGGGTCTCGCCGGTCACGCAATGGGAAAGGGCTCTCGCCAAGCCTCCAGATCTGGGTAATATGTGACTTATCTCGGGAACGGAACGCCTGGCTTTGAAAAATATACACGAGTGACCCACAAGGGACATTTACGACCCTGCTTGCTGGACCCCATGCGTTCTCTGCCTCATTAAAAATGCTGGTTGTTTGAATTTGCTGAGGGATAATTAAATAGGCCTGAGGTTGATTTATGGGAGACAAACAGAGCTATGAATGCACACAGATATTGTGCTGTGGGGAGGAGATTTATGAAGATAAAGAAAGCTAAATGCTAACGGGGGCAAGCCTGGCCAAGAGCGTCTAGGTGAGCATTATATTCTGACATCCTAACCCAGGTTTTGAGTTTAGTAGCTTTGAAATTATGTCATTTTCAGAAAAATGAATGGAACCAGAGAACATTATGCTAAGTGAGATCAGCCAGTCTCAGAAAGTCAAAGGTCATATGTTTTCTCTCATATGGGAGCTAGAGAGAAAATAGGAAACAAAAGGGACCTTAGATAAAAGAGGAGAGAGACCAGTAGAATAGTGGAAGGGGGTTGGGGGAGGGGGGAAAGTAGGGTTGATGAAGGAAACAGTTCAAATAATGCTATGTCCAAATATGAAGGTATCACTACGAATCTCACTAACATGTATGGGGAGGGAGGAGAGGGAGTGGGTGGGACGTGGAGGGAAACACACCAAGTGCCTTGTGCATGTATGTTTGTATCACTTTGAATCACAGTATGATATATAGTTATAATGCACCAATAAAAAAGAAAAATACGAAAAGAAAAAGAAAGAAGTGATAAAAAAGAAAGTATAAAAAAGAAAAAAGTGATTTCAATATCTGAAAAAATTCAAAAAGAGAGAAACACACACACACGCACACACACACACACACACGGAATTTAAAGGGGAAATCAACGGGGATGGTGCCACGGCCTGGCTCTCCGGTGTCCATCCTTCCCCAGCCGCGTGGCCGATGCTCCCCAAGGCTGCTGAGTGGTGACTGGAGGTATGGATGGGCTCTGCATGTCTGGAGTTCTTTTTTGGAGCAGGTGGAAGGGGAATTGTCCTTCTCTCATTGTTTTGACGCTCACAGTGAGAGAAAGAAACAGAGAAGGCTGAGGCTGACACTGCACAGGGAAAGCCTTGAAGGGCAGAGGACGTCCGTGACTTTCAGGTTCTTGACTTCCCAGCCTGGCTGGGCCAACGGCTGGTCTTGGAGCAGCCTTGCAGGGTGGCCGGGCGTCCTGACAAGGGCCCGCGTCCCTGTGGCTCATGGCTCTGGTGGCAGCCTTCAGCAGGTGAGCCCGCGGCCAGAGTTTTGAGGCCTCAGGCACTGTCCTACTCTGTCCAGTCCCTCAGTGTCACTTGACATAGGATGCTGACTTGGGGCCACTCTGCTGTGCTTCAGAAGACAGCTCCCTCCACCCCGAGAGCTGGCCCCAGGGACTCCGGCCAGGGAAGCTCCACCTGGCTACCTGCTGCATGTGCCGCCCATCGCTCACTCCTGGTGGCCTCTCCTCTCTCCGCTCGGCCCTGAGCGTGTACTCACGCGTTGCTTAGCGATGGGCTACACTCTGAGAAGTGCTTCTGTATGTGATTTTGTCACTGTGTGGACACCACAGAACGCACTTACACAAATGCGGATGGTATAGCTCGATCACCTTGTGTGGTCTCTGTCTCTGTCTATCTGTCTGTCTGTCTGTCTCTCTCTCTTAATGGTACTGGGTAGAGACCAGGGGCATTCTACTTCTGAGCTACACCCCTATCCCTACTTTTATTTTATTTGTTAAATTTTGAAACAGGGTCTTGCTAAGTTGCTGAGGCTGGCTTTGAACCTGCCAACCTACTGTCTCAGCCTCCCAAGTACTGGGATTACAGGCATGCGCCACTGTGCCTGGCTTGATGTGGTTTCTTAATGCAGTGTGGTAGCTGGTGGTGCAGGCCTGTAATCTGAGTACCTGAGAGGTTGAGACAGGAGTATCACAGGTTTGAGGCCAGCCTCAGCAACTTAGAAAGATCCTGTTTTGAAATAAAAAGTAAAATAGGGTTGGGGGGTATAGCTTGGAGAAGAATGCCGCTGTGCTCAATCCCCAGTGCCAAAATAGGGGGGGCTGGGGATGTAGCTCAAAGGTAGAACACCCCTGGGTTCAATCTCCAGTACCTAGATAAATAAAGATAAAACCAGGAGAGAGGCGTGGTAAACATGAGAGGTCAGCGTTTTACAGTAGGCTTTGTCTTCATAAGTAGGAGGAGTTCACTCTAAAATAGTGATAACAGGTATAGTATAGTAGAGCCACAGGCCAGCAGTGTATTTGTTTATTATCAAGGATGATGGACTGCACACAATTGCATATCAGTACTTTTACAGTTGGCAGGGCAGTGAGTTTGACCACCATCACCACTGGCCAGTGAGTAATGCGGCACGTTGGGACATCAGGACAGCTGCAGTGTCACCAGGCAGCCTTAGGAGCATGCTGTTTGACCACCATTGTGTCCTGGAGAGTCACATTTCCATCCTGGGCACCTTCCACTGCAGGGTTCAGCGCCAGGGCTCGGGGATCTGGCTGCACTTCTCTGTCTGCGCTCTGGACATGCACCCCGAATGTCCCTTCACTCCCAAGAGAAAAAAGAAAATGGAACCCGAGGACTCCCCACAGGTTGCGACTGTTTCTGTTACATACTTTTCTGGCCCAGGTCCTGTTTTGAAGGTGCTCCTAATGGACTCGGGGGATATCAGTAACTGGCCTGGTCCTCCTGCCTTTGTGGTCCCCTTCCATTCCATTTGCCAAGTCAGAATCCGCCTTCTCCCGAAGCCCACGTTTCTGCTTCTGTGGCTCTTTGAATGTTGCTTTCATGATCTGGAATGACCTTTCCCCATGTTCCGATTAATTACAGTGTCAGCTCCAGAGGTAAGCCCTCCCCCTTTCCTGCTGTCAGAAACCACCTCAGAATCCAAGTCACTTCTGTCTGCGCTGAGCCCCAAGCTGTCCACAGATCGCCACCAAAGACCTCTTTGTTCTAGGGAAGGAAACACATTACCAACCTGCTTGCTTGGAGTTACCGTGTGTGCTTGGAAATACTTGGAATGTTCAGAATACTCTGCAGATTTAAGTTGACTTGAACTGTCCTTGTCCCCAGTTTGTCTGGACTGGTAATTTATTGTATAGAAAAATTAAAATCAATGACTTTTTTGCACCCACCGCCTCCCCAAATAAACCCATATCTTAAAAAGCAGCAAATGACTACTTTATTCCAGGAAGGCACGAGGCTTAAAAGGCAATCACCTACTTGTGGGTTTAATGTTTCCATCATATTTATCAGGAAGTCTAACCTGAGAGTCATTTAAAAAGTAGGATTTATTGTTTAGATTGGAAACGAAAGCAACTCCTGTTCTGGAAATCAGCAAGGCAACTCCTGTCCCTGTCTGTGGAGTCCTGAGCTTCTACTGGGAAACAATGGTTTCTTTTTGGCATAAATAGGAAAGCTGTGCTGTGAGGGTATGCCAGGGTGTCCTCTGAGGTGTCTTCTCTGGTAATTGTGTCTTTTCTCTACATGGATGATCAGCAACAACACAACAATGGGCTAGAATGTGAAGCGGAGGCAGTATCATCGGTTAATAAAATCGGATTGTTGATCCAGGGAGAAATAATCCTGAGGCTTCCAGAAAGAGCAGAGCTGTCAAAGCTGAGTGCTTCGGTTGTCACCGAAAGGTCTCTGCCGAATCTGGGGGTGGAGGAGAGTCGGCTGTGTGTGTGGGGAGGGGCCAGTGCGGGCTGGAGAGGTATTTATGGGTTTTCAGATTTAAAGGGGGAAAAGACCCACATTGTCATGTGAAAGAAGATAAATAGCAAGTCGTGGAAGCCACGGGCCTCCAGGGACTAATTCAGGAGCCTCCACAGCGGCTCACATTGATTCAACATGTCAAATGTTGGTTCTGTGTTATGGAGTAAAAATACATGTTCTTTTAGTGTAAACAATACAGCAACATTCCCAAATGTCTCAAGTCATTAGTCACATTGGACATGTTCAGTGCCCTATGACGGTCCCCGTGACTCTATGCCAGGAGGTCACGGAATGTAGCAGAGAAGAAAGACTAGGAATTGAACAGGGCAGCCACACAGGTAAGTCCAGGTAAGTGCCTTGTTCACTTGGGGGTGTGAGGAGCATCCGACTGCCCCAGGGACACCTCTCCTGCCACACGTGTCCTGAAGTACATGTCCTGAAGACACACTGTCTCCATTCTCCTCTGGCTTGTGTAGGTGGTCCCAGGCGGTTGATGGGGAGCTGCTGGCCAGCCAGGGTCCCTGGTAGAGTCTGCGCTGTCAGTAGAGGGGAAGGAAGGAAAGAGCTTGGGATTCTCATCATTGGCCTGGTTTCCAGGTACTACTATGCCATGTGAGCTGCCTCAGTTTCTCATGGGATATTGTGCGATCCAATATAGCAGGCTTGTAAAGCAGGCTGGGAAATGGGGGCATCACACACCCCTGGCATGTGCGAGCTCTATCTCAATAGCCTTTCAGCAACAGCCACGCACTGCACTGTTCTCTGCCAGGCTCTGTGCAGGGTGAAGGGGAGTGAGGTCATGTGTTCAGGGTGCAGGTTCCTAGCCGGCTTGCTTGGTGGGAGCTGGAGCCCTGAGAAGGTGGCCAGAGACACTGCTTAGGTGTAGGAGAAGTGATAATGGGGAAATGGTCCAGCTTCCTCCTTTCCCACACCCTCTCCACCAGCACCTCTCTCTGGGTAACTCCCACCAGGAACCAGGTGGCTTGGGAGCAGGAAACAGTCTGAAAGGATCAACCCCTTCTCTCCCAAGCCCATTCCATAATGCAGAGAATGGAGGGACTGAAGGGTTTTAAGGTGGACAGACCTGGGATCCATCATCTTCCTCTGAAGAGCACTCCACAGCCTGGGACTTACCTCCTTAATGCATTTCTTCCTAGAAATACCACTAAAACTTTGAATGGCCGATTCTCATTGTCCAGAGTTTTTGTGAAGGAACCAAGACTCAGAAGTTTCTGGTAAATGTTTCTGGGCCACCCAGTAGTGCATGGCCCAGCAAGACTTGGGGTAGGTCCCTGGTCACAGTCCAACACTGCCTTCCTTTGTGTAGCCCTCTCAAGATTGCTTTTCCTCTCCTGTGGACTTGTAAAGGGTTTTTCTCTCTCTCTCTCCCTCCCTCCCTCCCTCCCTCCCTCCTTTCTTTCTTTCTTTCTTTCTTTCTTTCTTTCTTTCTTTCTTTCTTTTTCTTTCTTTCTTTTTTGTAGTACTGGGAATTGAACCCAGGGACAGTCCACCTCCAAGCTACACCCTAAACCCTATTTTATTTTTTATTGGGAAACAGGGTCTTACTAAGTTGTGGAGGGTCTCTCTACATTGCTGAGACTGTCCTTGAACCTGCAATCCTCCTGTATCAGCCTTCCAAGTACTTGGATTATAGGCACACACCACGCCACCGTGCCCAACTGAAGGGTCTCTTTTATGTACAAAGGTTTTGGATTTTGCAGTGTTGTTTGAGCCCTCTATTTCCTTGTTGATCTTCTTCCTAGATGTTCTATTAATCAAAGTGAGATATTGATGTCTCCAACCATTTTTGTCTAATAGTCTCTTTCCCCCTTCATTTCTGTCAGTTTTACTTCACATATTTTGCGGACTCTATTGTCAGGAAAATATACTTATAGTTGTCATATCTTCTACATGGATTGACCCTTTATCATTATGAACCATCCTTGTTTATCTCTGGTTACAATTGTTTTAAAGTCTACTTTGTCTGATGTCAGCATAGCCTCCCTGGCTTCTTTATTGCTGCTGCATGCATGATACCCTTCTGTTGTCAGCCTGTATCTTTCAATCTAAAGTGTGTGTCCTGTAGACAACGTATAGTTGGGCCTGTTTTATTATCCAATCTGACAGTCTCTGCCTCTTGATTATATTGTGTCATCATTCATGTTTAATGTCATTACTGATGTGTTGGATTTACATCTGTAATTTTACATTTTTTTTGGTGGTACTAGGGATTGAACACAGGGGTGCTCTACCTCTGAGCTACACCCCAAGCCCTTTTTATTTTTAAATTTGAAACAGGGTCTCACTAAGTTACCATGCACTGGTGGCTTTGAACCTGTGATCCTCCTGCCTCAGTCTCCCAAGTACTGCAAGTACTGGGATTACAGGTGTGTATGGCTGCACCTGGCTCCATTTTACGTTTTACTCTTTCTATGCCTCATGTCTTTTTTTTTTTTTTTTTACGGTACCGGGGATTGAATGCAGGGGCGTTCTACCTCCACGCTACGCCCCCGGCCCTATTTTTTTTATACTTTATTTTGAAACCGGGTCTCACGAAGCCGCGGAGGGCTTTACTAAGTAGAGAGAGAGAGAGAGAGACAGGGAGAGAGAGAGAGAGAGAGAGAGAGAGAGAGAGTGCGCACGCACGCGCGCACATGCGTGAGCTGAGGCTGGCCGCGAACCCGAATCCTCCGGTCTCCGCCTCCCAAAGTACTGGGATTACAAGCGTGTGCCACCATGCCCGGCTACTCATGTCTTTTTTTAACCCCAGGTTTAGCAGAAAAGGGGCATGTTAGCCAGGCTCTGTGGCACACACCGGCAATCCCAGTATTTGGGAGGCTGAGACAGGAGGATCGTAGGTTTGAGGCCAGCCTTAACAACTTAGTGAGGCCATCAACAACTTAGCGAGACCCTGATTCAAAATAAAAAATACAATAGGGTTGGGAGTGTAGCTTGGAGGTAGAGTGACCCTGAGTTCAATCCCCAGTACTGCCAAAAAAAAAAAGGCATATTATAAAACTAGATTTAGATTTTGAGGATGAAAACTTAGTAGCATAAAAGTGTTATTTTGATTTCCTTCCTTATGCATGACTTTCCTTTGAGGTCTTCCTTCTGAGGAACCCAGGCACCTCTTCTCTACCTTGCAGGTCCTGGTGAGATGCTCTGAGAAGTGGGACAGAAAGGAGGTCAGGGGTGTCACACACCTCTGCTAGAGGACATGAGGTGGGAATCTCACCTCAGCCACTGTTCTCCTCCCTGGATCCCTTTAGAGAACTGTCTTTGAGTCAGTTCAGGTATATTAAAAAGTTGCTACCTGGATGCCAGAGATTCTGCTTGGACCTGGCCATTGGCATCCACAGGGCCAGGAGAGCAGCTCTCTGTGGGGGAGGGCAGATCACAAGCTGCCTAAAGCAGTTCCCCACGGTTCTGACACCAAGGGGAACTGTCCCTCTCGCCTGCCTGCCCCGTGCTACAGACTCTGGGCTGCAGCATCAGATGTAGTTACGGCAGCTCGAAGTCTAAGTGACCAGAGCCGTAAGTGTGTGCAGCAAATCCCTGAAGGTATTGTTTTATTCCACAGTCCCACAGTTGGTCCTGCCTGGCGTTGGACCCTGTCCCAGGACCCTGCAAGCTGGCAGCGTCTGTCCAGGCTGGACCTGGGCTTAGCTCTGGCTCCTCTCCCTTTGTGGGTTCAGGTCCACTGCAGAGGCTTCCAGGACACAGGGTAGCTTGGTTTCCATTCGCTCCAGCTGAGATGACATCACAGGCCCTGCGGGTGAGTCTGGGCAGAATGGGAGCTGGCTGGCACTCGACAAAGCTTGGGCAAGCCTGGTATTTTTAGGTTCCTTCGTGACAGGGCCACTTCTCAGGGCAGGTGTTGGGGACAGGATGTGTCCTGATGGCAATGACTTCTCAGATGCCTTTATCTCATCAGATGGCTGGGGAATGACGTGTGTCCCTGGTCCAGGACAGGCACCCCTGTGCAGTGCTGCTCTGCAGGCTGCAGTGCTGTCCCTCCTGAAGCTCCAGCAAGGCTGTGCCTGCTGCTCCCTGCGGCACAGATGTCTGCCTCTCTGGTTTTTCTAATCTGCCCTGAGCTCTTCCACGGAATGGTAGACTGTGGTTGCTGGTCTTGTTTGTGGTCCCTAATACTTAGGTCTCTGTGATGCCCTGGGTCCTGTTAACGCGTGTCTCCTCACATAACCCAGTTCAGTACAGCCACCGCAATTCCATCAGAGGTGCTGTCCACCCTGCACCAAGCATCCTCCAGGGCTTCTGCCCACCCTGAGCCAGGCATCCTATAGAGCTGCTGCCCACTCCACACCAAGCATCCTCCAGAGCTGCTGTCCACCCCGCACCAAGCATCCTCCAGAGCGTCCCCCCACCCCACGCCAAGCATCCTCCAGAGCTGCTATCCACCCCGCACCAAGCATCCTCCAGAGCGTCCCCCCA
>PVJS01018931.1:0-34283 GCA_004027185.1 Glis glis | reverse complement strand
AATGTATGGTGAAGATCCATAAGGTGCTAACTCAGAAATCGACCCCTAGGAATTTACTTTGAGATCTGTGATCAAGAGGACTCATCCAAGAAGGTTATTGTTAACAATGGTCCCACACTGGAGTCCACTCAACTGTCTATCAACATAAGGATGGATAAATGAAGCCAGGCATGGTGATGCATACCTGTAATCCCAGTACTTGGGAAGCTGAGACATGAGGATTGCAGGTTTGAGACCAGCCTCAGTAACTGAGCTAGACCCTCAGGACCTCAGCAAGACCCTATTTCAAAATAAAAAATAAGAAGGGCTGGAGGTATAGCTCAGAGGTAGAATGTCCCTTTGTTCAATCCTCAGAACCAAAATGAAAAAAAATTAAGATGGAATAAACAAACATAGTGTTTCATATAACGGAATACTATATGGTAGCAAAATACATGAATCAGTCTTTTAGCATCTGTGAATCTCTATAAATACATATATTCATATATATTCATATATGTTAAATACACACACATGCACATTACATTTAAAACTCACCTTATCTTCAAGATAAACTAAGGGCACGAGTGAAAAGAATATGTTGCACAAAAATATACACAATGGCAGTCATCAAGAACATGAATAATAATCCTGGCAAAGATGTGGGGGAAAAGAAACATATATACACTACTGATGGGATTGTAAATTAGTACAAACACAATGGAAGTTAGTATGGGGATTCCTTAAAAGACTAGGAATAGAACCACCACATGACCCAACTATACTACTCCTTGGTAT
The DNA here is from genome assembly GCA_004027185.1 of Glis glis. Taxonomy (NCBI): domain Eukaryota; kingdom Metazoa; phylum Chordata; class Mammalia; order Rodentia; family Gliridae; genus Glis; species Glis glis. The sequence goes on along the minus strand of PVJS01018931.1, from coordinate 33,506 downwards.
CTTTCAAAAGAACTGAAGTCAGCATATTATAGACATACATGCATACCCATGTTACAGCGCCATAATTCACAATAGCTAAGTTATGGAACCAGCCTAGATGTACATCACCAGATAAACGGACAAAGAAAATGTAGTAAATATACACAATGGAATTTTACTCAGACATAAAGAAGAACAAAATTCTGTCATTCGCTGGTAAATCGATGGAAGTGGAGAACATCATGTTGAGTGAAATAAGCCACACTCAGAAAGTCAAGGGTCATATGTTTTCTGTCATATATGGAAGCTAGAGAGAACAAAGGAATAAAAAAGGGACCTCATGAAAATAGAAGGAAGACCAGTAAAGTAGAGAAAGGGAATCGGGGGAGGCATGAGTTGCAGGAAAGGGGAGGTACTGGGGAATGAAATTGACCAAATTATGTTATGTGTATATATGAATATATCACAATGAATCCCATGATTATGTATAATTATGATGCACCAAAATAATAATATATATAAAGTAAATGTGAGCAATTGATAACATTCAGTAAACATGTAAAAAAATGTAGGGAACTAGGGAACACTAAGATCAGGATACTGGTTTCTCTGGAGGTGATACTACAGTAAAGTAAGGGGGGGAAAGGTAATTTGAGAAGAGTACGTAATTGCTTTATTTCTTCAGTTGGGTTTAATACTGTTCAATACATATTCATGTGCTATTCATACAATTTAGGAATATGTAATGGAAAATTACATTCTTATATTTTTATAAACTGGATAGCTCTAGAAATATGGCTATTTTTCTGATGCAAGATATTCATTTATTTATTTTCAGGGTTGAATATGACTTTTAGGAAAATCAGGGGCCTGCCCCTTTGTTACAGGGTGGGAGATCTTAAAATTATTTTGCATAACCTCAGTCCCTGCTTATCTGCTTGGAAAGCACTCAAATAGAAAGCACAAATGGGGAGTGCAGGAGGTTTATTTAGAGAAGAGAAGGCACCATATGACACAGGCCGTGAAGAGAGGGGAAAGGTCACGCTCCAGGGGAAAGAACATCCCCTGGATGTTCCGAATGGAAAGGTGGCAGGGGCAAGAGATTATGCTCCTGAGATGGGCTCTGGAGTGATCCATTTCCAGGAATGGAAAAGGCATGGAATGTTCCACATGTTGGGCCTTATAGTCCCTCGGGACACCTTTTTTATATGTATTACATTCGAGTGATTGACTGCCCTTTTCTTGCCACACCTTAGTGACCCTGCGTTGTTTCTCTACCCTCTTCCCACAGGGGAGAGGGTCAAAATGAGCAAGGCTCTGGTTCATCCCAGCCAACCCCATCTCTGCCCTCTTGCCATGGGGGGGTGTCTAAGTGAGTCTTTGCAGGTTCAGCCTGACCCAGGTGACCCCATCTACTAATGTCTAGCTGCTACCTAACACCCTCATGAAGTTTCTAACAGTTGACTGCTCTGTTGCTTATCGGGATCATCTCAAAAAGTTGAGATATGATTCGCATATCTTACGCCCACTTCTCACAGCTAAGGAAAAGGCAATATTCGTGAAATTAAAATGCAGTCGTCAAAGTACTATGATAGGTAACCAGGAAAAAACAAAACCACAATAACAACAAAACGACTTGCCTTGAATAGAACCCAGAGTAAGAGTTGTCCAATTAAGCCACAATACAAGAGATTCTTTCTTCAGCCATTATGGGAGCAGTTGAGTCTGAGAGAGTATCACCATACCACGTGGAACTGTAGTAAGACCCTAGAGAGAGGAGTCAATCTATGTATGCCTTCTTTGGTGAATAACATTCCTCCTTCAGAGAATTAGCTCCCAGCTGGTTTCTTAGCTGACCACGGACACCAAGAGCTCTGACATGCTCTCCAAGAACCCAGTGACAGCCAGGCCATCTAGACACAAGCTTGGGCTTGCCCAGCAGCTCCCTGTGATCAGAAAGAAATGGCCTATGTGGCACCTTTGGGAGCAGGATCTAGAGGTGCAGATGATTTGCAAGAAAATGTCTCTCATAAGCAGGGCACCTGGTCCTGATGCACTGCAACTTCTCTTTCAGCAAACTTCTAGGGCTCCTGTGAGATCACTCCTGCACAGTGACTGAGAGAGATAAAAGGAAGCCCAGTTTGGAGATGACTCCGCGTGACAGGCTGGTGTCAGCCGGACGTGCTGTGATGGCATTGCAAATCTCTAAAGACCTGGGTAGAAGGGAAACTGGGCCCCATATACCTCTCCCGTCATTCATGGGCTAGTAACTTATACCTATCATCAGATCCCAAGCTACTTTGATCTTTAGTAAGAAATTTTTTTTTGCAGCAATAGAAATCTATTTGATCAGATCACTGATCTTATCAAGTGGCTTATGGTCCAGAAGTTGTTGGTATTATAGTAACAGAATGACTATGGTATGGTGCCAAGGAGGTATTACCTTAGAGTCTGAGTTGCTGTCCTTCCAAATGTCACACACACTTGAACACAGTGAAGCAGTGTATAATCCCTAGTGATTTTTCTTTTTTTAAAAATTTTTAAATATACTTTTATTGGTGCATTGTAATTGTACATCATAATGAGGTTCAGACGGATAGAAACATACATGCACACAGCCCTTGGTCTGTTTCTTTCCAGGTCCCACCGTTCTCCCATCCCTCCCCATACATATTATTGATAATAGTGTTGATAATTTCATATATGTACATGGCATTATTTGAACTGTTTCTTTCATCAAATCTCCTCTCCCTCCCCACCACCCTCAATCCCCTTCCACTATTTTACTAGACTCTCCCCTCCTCTATCTAACACAAGTTGAATGTACCTTTATAACAAGCACCAGATCAAGGAACAGAACATCCTCAGCTCCCCAGAAGCCTCCCTCAGGCCCCCTCCAACTTTATATAGATTAGTAAATAAAGACAGTGTATACTTTTTAGTGCATGAGCTATTCCGTGCATTATGTTTGTGGGATTCACTTATATTCTTACAGATAGTGTGAGTCGTTCTCATTGCTATATGGCATTGTGTGAATTTTTTTGTGCTTTGGTGCATTGGAGTCTTATATCACAGTGAATATCAATTTGATGTTAACATACATGCACAGAGCTCTTAGTGTCCTCCCCATTTCTCCCACCTGCATGAAGTACCAAGAATGATGTTGGTTTATTCTCACATGTACATATTGTTCATGATAGTAATTCCACTGATTCACTTCTTTCTTGCCCTTCCCCTTCCCTTGTACCACTTCCCTTGCCCCACTGAGGGTTCTCCATTATCAACTGGAGTCCCTTGTGTGTCCCCACTACTCCCTAGGTTGCACATATTAATGAAAACATATGTCCCTTCTTTTTTTGTGATTGACTGATCTTGCTTAACATAATGTTCTCCAGGTCCTTCCACTTTCTTGCAAATGATGCTATTTTGTTCTTCTTTATTGCTGAGTAGAATTCCATTGTGTATATTTCCCACAATTTTGTAATCTACTCATCTGTTGATAGACACCTAGATTGGTTCTATAATTTGGCCACTGTGAATTGTGCTGCTATGAACATGGGTATGCATATATTACTGTAGTTTTCTGGTTTCAGTCCCTTTGGTATGATACCCAGTAGTGGTATAGCCAGATCATATAGTGGATCCATTCCCAGTTTTCTGAGGAATCTCCACACTGATCTCTATAGTGGTTGAACTAGTTTGCAATCCCACCAACAGTGTAGAAGAGTCCCAATTTCCCCACATCCTCACCAACATTTGTTGTTGTTTGACTTCTTAATGATTGCCATTCTAATTGGGGTTAAATGAAATCTCAGAGTAGTTTTGATTTGCATCTCCCTGATTGCTAATGATGTTGAACATTTTTTCATGTATCTATTGGCCATTTGTATCTCTTCTTTCGTGAAGTGTCTATTCATTTCAGTTGCCTACTTCTTGATTGGATTATTTGTTTTCTTAGTGTAAAGTCTTTTAAGTTCTTTGTATATTCTAGATATTAGACCTCTGTCAGAGGGATAGCTTGCAAAGATCTTCTCCCATTCCGTAGGCTTTCTCTTTAGGCTCTTGATGATTTCCTTTGATGAGCAGAAGCTTTGTAGTTTAATGCTATCCCACTTATCAATTCTTGTTTTAATTTCCTGTGCTTTGGAGATCTTATTGAGGAAGTTTCTACCTGTGCCTATATGTTGCAGTGTTGAACCTATGCCTTCTTCTAATAATTTCACAGACTCTGGTCTAACTTCCAGGTATTTGATCCATCTTGAGTTGAATCCTGTTGGAGTTCATCTCTCCTGTGGTTCTGAAAATTGCTTGTTTTTCCTTCTTTGTCATTTATTTCTTTTAGGATTTTCTCCAGTATTGGCTTGGTCCTCATGAATTTATTTATCATGGAACATTTTTATTTCTCCATCAATTTGAAATGATAGCTTTGCTGGATATATCAGTCTTGGTTGGAAGTTGTTTTCTTCCAGGGTCAGAGTACGTCATACCAATCCCTCCTGGCATTCCTCACTTGGGTTGAAAAGTTTGGGGTGATTTTTATTGTTTCACCCCTGTATGTCATCCGTTCTTTTGCTCTTGCTGCTTTTAGGATTCCTTCTTTGGCCTCTACTTTAGACATTTTAATTATTACATGGTGTGGGGAGGTCCTTCTTTGGTCCTGTATTAATGGTGTTCTGTATGTCTCCTGTATGTGAATGTCCAAATTCTTTTCTATGTTTGGAAAATTCTCTAAATTATTCCTTTGAAGAGGTTTCTTATACCCTTGGTCTGTGTTTTGAATCCTTCTTTGATGCCTTTTATCCTTAGATTAGGACGTCTTTCATTGTTCTGTATTTCTTGGATGGCCAGGGTGTGTTGTTGTAATATCTTCTGTATATCATTGACTGTGTTTTCAGTTTTGAATGAACTGTCTTCCAGGAGTGATACCCTGTTTTCCATGTGGTCAAGTTACCAGAGTTGGTTTTTATTGCAGTCTTTAATTCGTTTATTGACTCCTTCATTTCATTCAGTGTTTCTTTCTGATTCTTTCTTAGAGCCTCAACTTCCTCCTTCATCTCCTCTATGCTTTCTTTGAGGCCTTTCATCATTCTGAAGATCAAAATTCTGAATTCTCCGTCTTGCATTTCCTGTAGGTCAGTATCAGTAATCTCACTTGATGCATTGTGTTTCTTGTTTGTTCACTGTTCCTCATTCTCATATTTTCGGTGTTTTCAATTTTGTGTTTCTGTTGCCTCTGCATCATCTTCCTTTCCATGTATAAGACCTCTTGATGGTCCCTGTGGACCCAATTGTGTCAGTGCACTGCATGCTGTGGTTCCCTCCCATCTGGTTGACCGGGGCATGGTGTGTGTGTGTGGGGAGGGGCATGCAGGTTCTGGAGCTCAGGTGTTGGTACCTGAGGTGTACTTCGAGGTACAGTGTTGTATGTGGGTTCCACGGCACGGGTGACGGTGCTGGAAGATGCCCGGTCTCCGAGGCGCAGGTGCTGAGGGTCGCCCAGGCCCCACGCGGTACACACGTGCTCCAGGTCTCAGTAGGTGTAGCTGGAGGTTGCCCAGGCTCTGATGCACATGCTGTGTATCTCGCGCGGGCCCGAAGGGGGTGCGGACTCCAGGTATCAGGTGCCTGAGGGTACACGGGCTCTGAGGCACAGTGCAGAGGATCGCATGTGGGCCCTAGTGAGGTGCATGGGCTCCTGGGGCTCAGGTGGCGGCACCAGAGCCTGCCCTGGCTCTGAGGTGGGGTGGAGGGTCGCAAGGGTCTCGGGTGGCAGCTCTGGAGTGTAGCCAGGCTCTGAAGCATGGCACCGAGGCTCCTATGCAGTTGAGAGAGGTGCAGGTTCTGGGTCTCAGGTAGCAGCACCAGAGGGCATGGGAGTTCAATGCAGGTCTTGGAGAGCTGCCTGAGTCTCTGGTGGTGGCATTGGAGTCCGAGGCGGAGTGCAGGGGCTGCCCTGGTCACTCGTGATGGGGATGGTGCAGGTGTTCTAGGTGGAGTGCAGGGGGCCGCCCTTGTCACACCTGACTGCGCGGCTGGCCTAGGTGGAGCTCAGGGGTCTGCCCTTGTCACGTGGGATGGCACGGCTGGACTAGGTGGAGGGCAGGGGACAGCCCGGGTCACGCGGGATCGCACAGCTGGCCTAGGTGAAGCACAGGAGGCCACCCTTGTCGCGTGGGTTGGCACAGCTGGCCTAGGTGGAGCGCAGGGGACCGCCATTGTCACGTGGGACATCATGGCTGGTCTCCTCTAGTGATTTTTCTATCATAGCCAGAATATATGGGTCCAGGAACCAAATGGTGAATGTCAGAGATGGGTCCTGACATAGTTACAGATGAAGATCTACATACAACTAATTCTTCTTTCCTGTTCCACTAACTATGAACGCTGCTGAATTTGAGGTTCTAGAATCTAAGATTGAAATGATTCAGCAGAAGACAAAGGAACGATTCCTATGATTTTATCACTGAGACTGTACCTGGCAATTCTGGAATCCTCATGTCTCTGGGAAAATGATGGAGGTGGGAGACAGGATATGAAGTGCACGCTCTTGGAAGTGGCCGTAGTCTCTGAGCAATAGAAATGACAGTGAAGACTCCAGCTGTAGAATCTCATGGAATTTACAGTGCTTTCTCGAGTTCTCCCTCAGGCCCAGCGTCTTGCTGTTGATTGTACTGAGTTGGGTGCATGCATATATCTGAACATCAGAGACCTCTTTGGTTCTTGCCTGGATCACAGAGGCTAGGACTTCACAGAGGAGACCCTGGCCTGGGCAGGGATGCACTCCCAGCCCGTTCACTTGAGTTCGTTTCAAAATGGGTGCAGGAGTGTGTTTTCTATGCATCCAGGTGGCCAAGCACCTCAGGTGCAGTGACTGAGCCTCACCATCCCCCCATACTGCTCCCGCTGCCTGTGACAAAACTGGGGAGACAGCAGGTGTACAACAAGGTCAGGGATTGGCCTGTTGACTAGCATCCTGAATACACATTTATAGAATGATAATGATTCTATATGTTTCTGAATTGTGTTACCATGCCATAGAATATGATACAGACACTTCATTTGTATTTTAACAAAAGTAACTTCAGACCCCCATTTTCCTTTTCTCAAGCAGATTCACTGTGGTCAGTCGTGGGAAGCAACCATGGGAAGAATGAGCGACACACATGGACATTTGCTAGCATTCAGGTGGGACAACTATTTACCTCTCAAACTCTTTTTGGCGGACTCCTAAGGTGCCGGGTACTATATTACGAACTGGGGATAGAAATGCAGATTGGCTACATTTTGTGGCTCAGTTGATGAGGAGCTTGCACAGAATGGTATATTAGATCGTATGTATGTATGTATGTATGTATGTATGTATGTATGTATGTGCTGGGAATCAAACTCAGAGCCTCCTACATGCAAGGCAGGCACTCTATCACTGAGCTATACCCCGGCCCTTTTTATTATTATTATTTTGGTATTGGGGATTGAACCCAGGGGCATTCTACCTCTGAGCTACACCCCAGCCATTTTAATCTTTGAAACAGGGTCTTACTACATCGTGAGAGTCTTGCTTAAATTTCTGAGGCTGGCCTCCAACCTGCAATCTTCCTGCTTCAGCCTCCTAGGTACTCTGATTACAGGCATGCACCATCATGCCCAGCCCCCTTATTTTTATTTTAAATGTGCTTCCTAAGCAGACTGTCCCCATGCATTTCGAGATGCACTGCTGTGTTTCTCCCGTGTAGGAACTTTCCTCGCCTGTCTGTGCTGTGAGCTGACACATGTAGTGATGTGACCAGAGAAGCAGGGGTGAGACAGCATGTGGGTTTCAGAATCATGGAGACCCGTGTTCATATGCAGGTCTTCCATTTGCTGGTTGCAAGAAAGCTCTGGCTCTCTCATTTGCAAATGTGGCAAATGCTATTTTCATTGTGAAATTGTCAGGAGGATTAATGGAGAATTTATACTAAAATACTCAGCATAGACAGACAACCAGTAATTCTTCATTCCCTGCTCCAGGACTCTGATTTCTTTCATAGCACCATGGTAAATTTGCCTGGGCTGGAGAATTTTAAATACTAGGAAATGCTTGTAGAGGAGAAAAGATATCTATTTAAAAAATTTTAATTGGTGCATCGTAATCATACATCTTGATGAAGTTCAGGGTGATAGAGACATACATGCACAGAGCACTCATTGAGCCTTCTCTCAGTTTCTACCCCACTCCCTCTCCCTCCCCACCTTCCTGTGCTCAACATAGTGACTGGCTTTGATAAGTTTGTGTATGTATATCATATCCATTGAAGTGTTTCCCTCTTCAAGTCTTCCTCCCCACTCCTGTATCCCTCAGTTAGGTCCTCTCCTTGACTCCACTAAGGTTTCTCCGCCTTTGTCTGGAGTCCCTCCTGTGTCCCAATTTCTCCCTAGTTTCTGCATATGGGGGAGAACATCCAACCTTTCACTTTTTGTGACTGACTAATCTCAATTAGCATAATATTCTCCAGTTCCATCACTTCCCTGCAAGTGACATAATTTTGTTCTACTTTATGGCTGAGTACAATTCCATTGTGTCTATATCCCATAATTTTGTAATCCATTCATCTGTTGATGGATATCTCAGCTGATTACATAGTTTGGCAATTATGAATGGTGCAGCTATAAACATAGATATGCATACATTACTCTGGTAATCTGGTCTATTTAAAATTTGATAGGGTGCCTGGTTAGTCTTCCTGCTCTAGAGAAAAGGGCTGGTCAGTGATCATCTCCTTCCAACTGCTGTTCGAGCTACACTGTCCCACGTGTGGGATCTGTGTCACTCATGCACAGGTCTGAGCAACATCAGTGCCACTGTGAACAGGAAATCATCACGAAGTTAGTAAAGCAATAGCAAGAGCAGTGTCTTGAGGGAGTGATGGGCTTAACCTCAGAAACAGAAGTTAGAATACCATTGCACTTTTCCCAGAAAAGGGACTCAGGAAACTGAAAAAGCACAATGTTGCAAGGAAGGCAGGGAGACTGTCTTCCCTCTGTGAGAAGCACAGTGAGTTAGGGAGAGAAGTCACAGTGCCCCGCTTTCCATAGGCTTTTGTACAAAGCCCTTACAGCTCAAGACGGTCAGCCTGTGGATTGGCCGGTGCTGCATGACCTTGGCCCCTGTTCAGGAGCAAAGAAGCTATTCTTGCCTTCGTCTGGGTCTGTATTGGTCAGATCAACAGAATTCACAGAATGAAGAAAGGAAGGGAGGGGGAAAAGAAGGATTTATTAGATTAGCTCACAATACACAGTCCTGAATTTCGACTGCACGTGAAGAGTCAGAGGAATCAGCAGCCAGTCGGGCGGTCCAAGAGCTGGAGCCCCAGGATCGAAGCAACCACCAATTCAGTCCAGTCCAAGATGGGAAGACAAGGAAACTCCTCGGAGAAATGACAGCGAAGCTTCAGTTCGAAGGCTGGAGGTCGAGGATCCCAGATGAGAGCAGAAGATCAAGAAGCTCCTCAAGGAAACGGCAAAATTGCAGACTGACGATCTCAAACGAGAGCAGATGCGTTCTCTTCAGGAAGAGTCCCGGCTGCTTCTACGCGGCTTTCTCCTTCCTTTATCCAAGTCCTGCACCTATCAGAACCCTGTTACCCACATTTAGGGCAGGACTTCCGGTTCAATCCGCTGTTACACAACCAAAGTCACATGATCTGGGGTAAGTCAAGTTGACAAACCAGACCAACTATCACAGGGTCTCAGTCCCAGACAGCTTTGGTAGAGCTGCTATCAGATTTCCCCTTTGGCTCAGTTGTTTGTATTTATATTTTAGTAGGCAGAGCTCTGGAGGAGGAAAAGGCGGTGGTAGAATGGAGAGCCCAAAGCCAACCTCACCTTCAACATCCTGGAATGTTAAAGTTGGAAGGTAATAAGAATCGTTATATTGTTGAGGAAAATGAAGATCAGCGGGCTTGAAGCAACTCGCCCAAGGTCACACAGCATGTTGATGCAGGAGACACAAGCAGAGCTCTGGGTGGTGGCACAGTTAACCATCTTTTTCCCAGACCCCACCACTTGTGGCTTTGCACCATGTACCATTGTTCTGCTGATTTCTTCAAGTTAAAAATTTCCAGAATTTCCAACTCTTCTTTGTCTTATTCTCTCATGTTTATCATTCTGAATACTATCCTTTGATTGTGCTCCCATTAGCTAATGTATTTTAATAGTAATAAAATAATAATAGGAACTGACAATTATTCTTTGTGCATCATAACAGTTTACATGCTATTTTTATATGTATTAACCCATTTAATCTTCATGATGATTTTGTGTGTGTGTGTGTGGTGCTGGGGATTGAACCCAGCGGCATTCCACCTCTAAGCTCCATCTCCAGCCCTATTTTATTTTTTATTTTGAAACAGGGTCTCACTAAGTTGCAGAGGGCCTCACTAAGTTACTGAGGCTGGCTGTGAATTTGCGACCCTCCTGTCTCAGCCTCCCAAGTATTCAGATTAAAGGCATATGCCACCATGCCCAACCATGATGATCTTTTAAGTCAGCTATATATTATTATTTTGGGTCTTTTTTTTGTCTTTTTGGAACTGGGGATTGAACCCAGGGTGGTGCACTTGCAAGGCCAGCACTTTGCCACTGAGCTGTATCCCAGCCTTAGCTATTATATTATTATTTTCTCTTATTTACAGATGAGAAAACTGAGGCCAGCGAAGGCAAATAACATGTTCAATATCACACAACCAGTAAAGGGTAATGCCAATTTTCAAACAGGGAGTTTGTCTACATAGCCCACAATCATTCACATCTTTAGGATGCTACTTATTAAGGACTTAAGATACTCCCTGATTTTTCTGGCCTTTGGGGTTCTGAGCAAAGGAGAACACAGCCAAGTTTTATTTGTCATGTGTTTTAGTCAGCTTTTCATCGCTGTGACCAAAATATCTGATGGGCAACTTAGAGGAAGAAAGGTCTATTTGGGACTGGCAGCTTTAGAGATCATTCCATGATTAGCCAGCTCCAAGGCAGGTATCACTGTAGCAGCGCATCAGGGAATGGTAGAGGAGGGAGAGAGGCACTTACCTCATGGTGGCCAGGAAGGAGAGAGCGAGGGCGAGGGCGAGAGAGAAAGAGAGGGAGAGGGCAGGGACAGAGATAATCCTCAAGGTCACACCCCCACTGACTCACCTCCTTCAGACATTCTCCACCTGCAAGCCCAGCTGCACGGCCAACCCAGGAGCTTCTCTGGGGGACATTTCATACCCAAACCATAGCATCATGTAATAATAGAACTTCTGAGCAAGAGGCCTGCAATGGTCTAAATGTCAGCAGCTAATAACTGGCAATAGAGAACCAAAGTTAGTGGCTTCAGATCCAGTTTCTCAATCAGGCAAGTGGACAAGAAGCTGAATATCTCTCTCTCTCTCTCTCTCTCTCTCTCTCTCTCTCTCATTTGAAGACAGGCAGAAAAGAGAAGAAAGCAGAGTGTGGGGTGGGGCGATTGTCAGGTTGCCAAAGTGGGGCATTCCTCACTCCCTTACCCCATGGGGAGAGGAGGCGGAGGTACCCACCTGCCTGAGTCCGATGCTGGAAGCAGAATGGGCATAAGTGTAATGGAGTCCTCTGTGCTCAAGCACCGGCTTTCAACACAGATGCATCATCTATTTTAAAAATGTGATCCAACAAATGTGAAGACCTGGAAATCACATTAGCCACTCTCTTCCCCAGAGAGGTGCAAGTAAGGGAATGGAGAGAAGGCATGGAGGTGAGAAGAGGAGGACAGTCTTCCCATCCACGTGCTAATGCTGTAGTAGGAAGAGAGGTCATACAGCTGACCCCTACTTCCGAGGGTCTCCAGCAGCTACTGAAGCAACTGCCTTTGTGTTTGTAGAACTCAATACTGCAAGGGAGTCTGTTTGTCTGCTCTCTCCTTTTCTAGATTTATGGAGCTCCCTTTAAGCTGTCAGATATTAGTAACAATGCAGAGTCCTGGAGATTGTGACCCACCCAGGTCCAGATGGGGGCTCTGGCTTTAGCACCCTCTCCACACAAAGCCCCTAGAGGGGGCTGGCATCAAGGATCCTAATTTCCTCATTGGTCTTCATAAACACTCTTCAATGTCTTCTTGTTCTGTAGCTAAGTTTCCATGGAACTAGAGAGTGCTTGTTTCTATTGTCATCGCAAACCATTATTTATAATTCATTTGGGTTCACCCCCAAATTAGGTACTCCTCTGATTATCACTGGCATTGGTCACCCTCGAAATAATACAAAGGAAGTAGCCCGATGTTTCTGTTTCTAATCCAGAGAGCTTATTCGTCTTCCTCTGATTACCGTGGAGCCATTGGTTCCCAGACTCCAGGAGATATCTGATTCGGAGGGTTAAATAACAACTTTTAAGAGTCTTTATTGGCATTTCTTTTTCCTTCTTCTATTTTGACAGGGCATAAAATGAATTTGCTAATTAGTTTTCCCTTCCTGACTCGCACTGTCTTATTGCTTTAATCTGTCTCCAATGAGACCAACCAAATTTGTCAAGCCCACGCTGCTTCTAAAAACCAAATATTCAAAAAACCTTTCAGGCAATACGTAGGGGACATTAACCAGCTCTGAGCTTGGCCAGGTGGGTGGCCTCTGTTGTTTCATCTGCCCAAGAGCAAGATGGGGGTATAGTATCTCTAGATTCCCTCCACCTACAGCATCTAAGAATAGAGTCTCCCAAACCTGCCTGGAATGCTTGTTTACAAAACGACCTAGATATTCCAGAGTAGAATTAGGGAAGAGGTCTAGCTTCTATGTGTTGCATTTAGCAAGCACTATCAACTGGTTTTTATCATCAGGGAGCTTTGGAATTCCTGGTCCATGAAGATGATTTTTGGGTCATATTCAGAAATGTGAAAACAGGGCCCTGGGGCTCCTAAGTGTGACCATGAGTTAATAAACTTTAAACATATAATACAGGTGTCATTTTTTTAGGGAATATTGTCCTTCCCAGCGACCACTTTAGGAAGTAAAGTGTCAGTATTGGTCTTTAATCCAACATGTTCTCCACGTATTGAATTATAATTTCTGGAGATGGAGTCCAGGAACCCACATTTTATCATATGTTCAAGACTACCATGCATGAATTACTGTCCCAGAGGAAAATGATAATAACTACAAATTTACAGATTAGTCAATACTATACTAAAATCTACCATAATGAGATCTTGTATCACCACACACACACATTTTTTTCTAACAGTATCCATATATTTTAGAAATTTATAGCTGAAGACCATCTTCCATATTGTTAGTCCATTCTGAATAGTATAAAAGCCCATTTAAAGGAGAGAAAAATCCTTGCTGTTTTATTCCTTTTCTCCCAAAGTAAGTGTCTGTATTGCCTGCCAAGAAAACCCGAGCTGGTGTAATGATACCCAAATCTTCACATCATTTGCGGTAGCTGATACAAGACCTAGACTCTGGAACTTCACCACATATAAGCTTGCTGAACCATACTGTTCATGCACCGGGCCTGGTAATCTGTTTTTAATACAGAAGTATGAGATAATCAGCCAAGCTCAAGAACCACTGATCTCGTCTACTCTTGTTCAACAAATGGGTGAAATCAGCAACAGAGTCTAAGTGATTCATCACATCTGTGGGAGACCTTAAATTTGTTTGCAGATTTATGTCAACCATATAAGAATTCCTTTGACCTCTCAGAAAGTCTGAGGGGTGGTGCCATCATCCTTTGTATCAGAAGAAATTTGGAGCTTAGAGAAATGTCCTTAGCAACAATCTAAATTCCTCCTTACCTCGGTCTTCCACTGCTTCCTCTTACCACCTGTCAATCAAGATGAGCCTCTAATTAATGGCCTATCATCTCTGAACAATGGGCAAGGAGAAGGACTGGGGTTTGGGACATATTGTAGTAGCATTGTAGGTGGGAAAGAACAGTTGACTAGAGTGACTGGCCTATTGTGGATCATTGATCATGAAGTTCTTGAGACAACAAGTTAACATAAAGAGAATCGTGGGAATTTTATAAGCCACTGGATCTTGAGTTTAATCATTCTTTTCTTTTCTTTCTTCTTTTCTTTTCTTTTCTTTCTTTTCTTTTCTTTTCTTTTCTTTTCTTTTCTTTTCTTTTCTTTTCTTTTCTTTTCTTTTCTTTTCTAAAATGGTAGGAAAAAGTAGCTAGGCTCCAGAATGATCCCCAGTGATTCTCAGGGCTTGGTTTCCATCCCTTGTGTAGTACTCTTTCACATCAAATAGGACAACCTGTGCGACAAATAAGATCTTGTGTGGTTTCCAAGGTTGGGTCATAAAAGGTGTTGTGGCTTCCACTTTGCTCTCTCTTGGTCTATTGCTCTGGGGAACAAGCCACAAAATTGAGAGGAAACAGGAATTCCTATGCAGAGGACTATGTGGTGAGGACAGCCAGTGCCATCTTGTTGGGCATGTGAGTCTGCCATCTCAGAAGCGGGTCCTCTAGCCTTCTGATGACTGTGGCCTCTTGAGGGCCATCATGCCACAACCCCCCTGCTGAGCTGTCCCTGGATTTCTGACCTCCAGAAACTGAGATAATGCATGTTTATTGCTTAAAGTCTAAGTTTAGGGATTTTATATGCAGCAATAGATAATTAATGCAGCTATATGAGTGATTATATCTTAAGATGGTAGTTGTGTTGACGAGGGGATCATCATGATTCTCTAGAACCGGAAGAGGTAGGGTATAAGACCACGGTCAGATTTTCAGGCTGAAAAACTCAAGACTATTAGGAAGGATTCCTTCTAGTGCATTGTTTATAGTCCCTCAGAAGACTGTAAATAGTGCATGAAATACCAATTGAAAAAGAAAGAACATGAGCGGAAGCAAGAGGTAGAAAGTCCTTCACCCCAAGGGGAACAACTTTAAATTAATTTTCCTTCTTTCTCTGGATGAGGCCACAGAACTATCCCTTTCATGAATCACAGGGAAGCTTTTACTCCTACTGGGTAGAAAGGAGAGCAACTGTGCTCTCTGAATAGACTGGAAAAGCCATTTTTAAAATCCCAAGTGGCAGAGAGCTGAGGCATCAGGTAGAAAGACCATTCCTGGCAAAGAACAAAACTCTTTTCTGGAGCTCGTGGCTTCCAACTAGTCACTAAAAGGGCCAGCCACCTGCTTTGCCATTTCTTAGTGGCTTTTTCTTGAAAGATACTGTATTAGTTGTCCATTACTGCTGTAACGAGTCATCTCACATTCAGTGGTTTGAAACAATGCACATTTCTTACCTTACGGTTCTAGAGCTCAGAAGTTCCACAGTGGGTCTGGCTAACATCAAGATGTCAGCAGGTATGGTTCCTCCTGGGAGGTTCCAGGAAGAACCCTTTCCTGCATTTTCTGACTTCTAGGGGCCTCCAGATCCCTCAGCTTCCTCCCTCTTCCAAGTCAATGACATTACCTCCTCCTGACCTTCTTCCAGATCAGGTCTCCTCTTACCACAGCTGGGACAGTTCTCTCCTCAAGGATCTGGTGAATAGAGAGGGCTCCTCCGGATGACTCAGGCTAGTCTCCTCATCCCGACACCCGTAGTTTAACCACAATTGCAAAATCTCTTTTGGATGTCAGGCGATGACGTATACACAGGCGCTGCGACTTAGATGCTGGACATCTTTGGGACCCTTATTCTACCCACTACAGGGATTTTTTTAATCCCTCCCTCAAAATGAAAACCCTGGCTCTTTTCTCTGTCCATTCTCTATTGAGGACCCTGAGACTCCTGCTGGGGGGTGGCAGGGCTCAGCCTGCTCCATCTTCTCTTTCTCCATCTTCAGAACATTCCTTGTCCCCATCTGCTCCTCCTGGGGACACTCTGATTCAGTGTCTCCAGACACTCGACCTTCTAATGCCTATCTAGTTGAGAAGGGCACTGTGGGATCTAACTCTGCTTGGGACTTTTACAAGGTCCCACTCTTTTTAGCCTAAGACTTCTACCTCCAGTTTCAATCATTTCTGGGGTTCTATCAGGGACACTGCCTTGCTTCTCTTTGGCAGCCCACTTCATACTCCTCTTGGTGGGCACATGGGGTCCCTCCTCCTACCTTCTGCCAAGTGAATTACCATTCTTTCATCCCCTTTTATTACCCCAAGTTTGATTTTGTTATTTATCTCCCCACTACAAAAGGAGATTCTACCTTTATTTCCCTGTTCTATGAATGTTTTATGTTTTTATTCCTTTGCAGACATTTTTGGGACAGAGCAAAATAAATGTATGCCAACCCGACATGCTTAACCAGAAGTTTTGCCTGGGTTTTTGTGAATATTTGAACTCTGAGGCAGGGAGTCAGTCAACAAAGAAGATAGGACTCAATGTCAGGAGCTTCCAGTTCTCACCCAGCTCCTCCTGGTCTTGCCTTGTGGTGAGAGCCCCAGGTAAGATCCAGTGCAGTTCCTATCATTCTTATCCTAGGTACAAATGCTGTGTGAGGGTCATGCCTGTGTCCAGGAGCTGCTGCCACCCTGCTGCCACTTCTCTTGGGTTCACATCACTCCGCACACAAACCCTTCCACAGCTTCCCGTGCCACGTGTGCAAAAACCCCAAGCCTTGAATGTGGCTTGAAGCCCTACATGCTTTGGCTTGTGTTTACATCCCCACTTCCCTCTTGTGTGACTCGCCCACGTGTCTGTTATGTCCCAGCATTGTGGATTTTATTTTAGCCCCACCACAGACCCTCTTCCTGGATCCTACTCCTCTCTTCAGCTGGCCAACGCCCATCCCATCTTCTCATCTCTGTGCAAGCATCACATCCTAAATGCCTCCCATGATCACTGAGTCCAGGGCATGCCCATCTATCATGACATTTACAAAGGGGAATGAGGGTTTGTGATACAAAGGTTTATTTTATAAACCACACACATAAGTGCCTCGCCCACTCATAATTTTGAGTGCAGAGGCCAAGCCTAATCTTCCCACCGATATGTACATCCCCAGCCCCAGCTTGGGGTTTAGCATATGGCAGACAAATAATAATTGTGCATGATGCAAATTTCCTCACCTATGACCGGGTGCTTCGAAGCTGCAATCAGAAGACAGGTCTAAAATCTTCAAAAGACTAAATGGGATGTTGTATGGTGCGATATGCATGTTCCCAGATGCCTGGAAGTTTGCACCTTGAGAAGATTCCTTGCTCCTGTCTCTCCCCAGGGTCCTTTCTGTGACTCCTACATAGAAAACAGACACAGGACAAAAGAATCAAATTTGCCCCTTTATCCTTCATCTCTCCAGAAGATTCTTTTTTTTTTTTTGCGGTACCGGGGATTGAACGCAGGGGCGTTCTACCTCTGCGCTACACCCCCAGCCCTATTTTTTATACTTTATTTTGAAACAGGGTCTCACGAAGTTGCGGAGGGCCTCACTAACGAGAGAGAGAGAGAGAGAGAGAGAGATGAGGCTGGCCGCGAACCTGGATCCTCCGGTTTCCGCCTCCTAAAGTACTGGGATTACAAGCGTGCGCCACTACACCCAGCTCCAGAAGGTTCTTATGTGTGAAGCTTGAGTATTTTTAGGGTGAAAAATCGATGCTATTGCTCAGCCCAGAGCTAAAAACAGGAGAGTGGCTGATGACAGGTCACAGCCACCTCCTTCTTGCCTCCTGAGCCTGAAGGAGGACATTTTCTTCTTTCCTTCATTGTTTCGGGATCCAACAAGGTCCTTTGCCATCTGCCATCTGGGCCCACCATGACTGAATTATTGGTCTCAACTCAGCCCATGTAATAATTAGGAATCAGAAAACTCCCCTCAGACCTGATCACTTTCTTACTCTTGCTCTTTTGGAAACAATCAAAAAGAAAAGGATTTGGCATGAGTTCTAATTCTCCATATATGAAGCCAGGGGCAGAGATGAAGGATAGGCAATAAAGTCACTGGTAGAAAAGTTTGAGGGCTGGTACAAGCTCAAGGAAGATTAATTGAGCACAAGAAGCTGCGCAGCTCATAAAACAGTGCCCTTTCTCATTTTCCTTCATAAAGACATTTTTTTTCTAGACAGATGGTTTCTATCAGGTAATGTTATAAAATCAATTTAGTATCTTCTGCCTGATGCCAAAGTGGTGTCTGTCATGATTCTTTACTATAAAGTTGATCTTCTATCCTGACTATTTGGGGAGGGTTATGATTTGGATTTAGAATGTCCCCCAGACCTTCTGCTGTAGACAAGGCAGCCTATTGGAGATGGGGCTTGGTTGCTGAGGAAAGGTCCCTGCGGTGGCCTTGGGGAATATATATATATATATATATATATATATATATATATATCCTTTCTCCCTTTGCTCTCTCTCTTCCAGCCTCCATTATGTGAGAGCAGACTCCCTCAGCTCTTGTTCCCTCTCTGCTTCTAGCCACTGTGCCCTGAGGTCTTTAGACATGACCTGGACTGAAACCTCGGAAACCTCCTGAACTGAGAGCAAACAAATCTTCCTTCTCTAAGTTGTAGTCGTCAGTTATTTGAGAATGTGGACTGAAACCGGGAAGATGCTTCAGACTATAAAGATAATCTGTCTCTGCTTAAGCCTTTACCCACTAATTTTGATATTTATCAGTGGACCTTGCCTGCAGCATAGTACTCTGTTGTTCTACCAGTACTTGATATTTCTCTTCTTCCTTCATTGGAATTCTGTAAGAAAGAATCACCACTCTGCCCTTGATTTATTTATTCAGTTGTTTATTCCTATTAGTGTGCACTCATGGATATTTATTTCATTCTCTGAGTGATAGGTTAATGGTCTTGCTATTTAGTTTGTTTATTTGCTCCAGTTGCTCTAACCCTGGGGAATCTTTCTGGTTGGTTCCTGTCCCTTTTCCATATGTGTGCTTTTTGTTCGGCACTTCCTTATTTTCCAGCTCTGCAGGATGCTCCGGGCTCATCTTGTGTTTTCTTTGTTGCAGACCTAGAACCAACTGGTGCAAAGAGGAGGCCTGCCTTCGGGATTATTGTTGAGAATGGTGTTGAGAACCTGGTTATGAGTGATCATTGTGCTCACTGACCCTGTCGTGTCACTGCTGCTTCTCTTCTCACCAACCTTGGTGGGTAGACTAGGAATACATGGATTTTTATAACATGGACACGCACACAAGCTGTACTCGCTCCTTGTCTACTTGGTATGCATATTAAAATAAAGCCACGAGTCCATATGAATACCTCCAACTCCAACCCAGCACCACCGGGTATTTTCAGTCTTCTCCCTTTCTTTATTTGCAAATTCTTTCTCCAACACTGAGAAATACAGTTTCATTATCCATAGTATATTTATCTGTTCAACTGTGGAACAGAAAACAAAGGAGTTTCAGCATTCTTACCCCATGGGACTTTCTTTTTACTTACAGCCTATGAAGGTACTTTATCCTTTCTAAATCTATTTTTTTTATTTGCTTCCTTCTGTCTCCAAGAAGATTATTTTCAAATTATTTACTTTGACATCTCTTTTTCTACAATTTTGATTCGGCTCTTCTATCCTGCTTTTCTATGTGTTTTGCTTTATCTGAGGCTTGCCATATTCATTAATGCCCCCCCCCCCGCAATTTTTATTTGGTATTGGGAAATTGAATCCAGGGGCATCCTACCTCCAAGCTACACACCCAGCCCTTTTTATTTTGAAGCAGGGTCTTGCTAAGATGCTGAGGGGTCTCACTATGTTGCTGAGGTTGGCTTTGAACCTGGGATCCTCCTGTCTCAGCCTCCCAACTACTGGGATTACCAGCTTGTGTCCTGTGTCCAGCTAATGCTTTTAATAGATGCTTCTCTGGAGTATGTGGGGGTGTGAGGGTGTCCTTTTTTCCATTATCTTGCACATTGTTTCTTGGAAATTCTGTTTTTTTTTTCTAGTTGAACTAATTTCTCTCTTCCCTTTCCCCAATTTCCTCACTTTCCTCTCCAACTTTCTTCCTACATGACTCTGATTTTCTTTAAAGGTGGGGAGAATCCAGGCATAGTGGTGCCCACCTGTAATCCCAGTACTTGGGAGGCTGAGACAGGAGGATTGCAGGTTCGCAGGCAGCCTCAGCAATTTAGTGAGGCCCTCCGCAACTTAGTGAGACCCTGTTTCAAAATAAAAAAGTAAAATAGGGCTGGGACTGCAGCTCAGAGGTAGAATGCCCCTGGGTTCAATCCCAAGTACCACAAAATAAAATAAAACAAAATAAAATATAAGGGGAGAAACACAGACAGAAGCATAGAATTCCTTTCAAACCTCATGATGATATTTCTAGGAGACTTTCTCCACTCCTGGGCCATTTAAAATTCTGTTTTGAAGCTGGATAACCTTGGGGATTTTTAGTGCAAGCTAAATCTTAAAGACTTGTGGTGATTTAGCATAGAAAAAAATTCATAATTTCTTTTGATTTTTCAATTGGGCCAAGGTCTAAGGAAAAGATGTTGTTTTGATAATTTATATAGGGGGAGAAGCTTTCAATAAACAGAAGTCACTCATAAGGAAGCAAGACACTTCAAGAATATCAAAGTATTTCATGTTTCTTATTTTATTATAAACTGAGAGTAGTGGTTCAAATGTGCATGTATACACGCCCACACCTGCGTTAAATATGCACATTAAATAGCATGGTAATCATGATAATAAAACAGGAATAAAATAAACATCAATAAGAATTGTAAAATGCCAAATTATTGGCTTATTAATGCATAGAAAAGAAGCCAGTAATTATTAAGAACCAACATTGCACTTGGATTTTAAATCGAAATGCAGAAACTTTGCGATTCTTTACAGCTGACAAATTAAACTGACCTTCTCCTGAGGATGCCTCTTTTCTGAGTCCTTAAGTAACCACCTGCAACCAAACTCAGTCTGTGGACTAATTGAAAGCTTAACTGGGAGTCCATGTTTGTAACACATGGTCCACCCTCTGTGCATCACAGCTGCTCAGCTCCCATCGACCACAGCTGGCCACCTGAATCAAATAGGGCTGACTCTGAGCTGTAACCCATCAATCTGTCCTGCATCTCACTTCCGTTTCCTGTCCATAAATGCTGCTGGACCAGGCCCCAGGCCAGAGTACTTTGAACCCGTTCTGGTTCCGAGGGTCGCCTGATTTGTGGCTGGGTCTTTGCTCAATCAAATTATTCAGGTTTAGCTTGTCTAATGTTCTTTCGCTGAGTGCAACTGTGAGGATCTGGACCTTCCCATGCTGCACTGTGAAGCCCCGCACACCACATCCCTCATCTCATCCCCGGGCCCAGTGGGCTGTACTTTCCCAGCTTGGACCATCTGGGAAGCACCCTGTCCCCATACCTGGGAACTCGGGCGTTCACCTGGGCCACCTTTCTCCCCAGGTGTGAGTTTCCGTGTATGGTTAGTATTACCAGTGTGCCCCTTGCTCACCCAGGGACCCTGCTTGGATGTTGTTGGGCGTTCATTTAGACTACTTACGATCTTCGTGGTATGACTGCCGCCCTCTGCATTTGCATGCTCAGTGCTTGTCTAGGAACCTCTGCTGGAGAATTTGAAGGCTGCCCCTGGGGCTCGGTGATGCCATCCTGGGTTAGCAGGAGGTAGGCGACTTCATGGCTCCCTCTCTCCAGTGCGGGAGGAGGGCGAGGGCCACTGGCTCCTCACTGCTCCGTGCAGGGTGGCAGCTCATCTCTGTCCTTCCTCCAGAGACGTGAAGAGACTTATTGTTCCCACATGTCCCTCGAGAGCGCGCATTCCACTGAGGGACGCTGTCTGCAAACAGGAATGGCGGGATGGTCAGGTGGGCATGATGGCCATCCTGCATCCTCCGCTGCCAAGAACCTGGTGCCAACAAGCAATCCTGAAGGAGGTCCACCGGCCACGCGTGAGATCTCCGTGAGCTGCCCCACTTGCTTCGCTGGTTGCAGAGTTTCTCAGACCTGCCCAGATCGCTTCTGTATTGTGGGCAGTTCTAATATGCTTCCCTGTGTGCAAAGAGGTGCCTGGGCAGGGTAGGAAGAGCCTTCTCAGGTTCATTGCCATGAGCCAGTGCAGAGGGACAGGCTCCCAGCAGACCCAGCAGCAGCTTCTCCTCTGCAAATGAGGGCTGGACTAGACGAGTGCAAGGATACCTCTGGCCTGAATGTCCTATTTTCCTGAATTTTGTCAATCCTCCCAAGGCCCAGCCCAGCACCAGGCACAGTGGCCATTTAGGGAGAACTGGTGGGCGGCATTAGGCTTGCTGGAGAGAGCAACCACAGGAGTCACAGAGAAGCAGTTCTGTCTCCAAGACAGCAGGCTGCTGCTATGTCTGAATGCTCGTGTTTCCCCAGATTCCCAGGTTGAGATCTGAACCCCCAAGGAGATGGTGTGAAGAAGTGGAGTCCTTGGGAGGTGACTGGGACAGAGGATGGAGCCCTCATCAATGGGATTAGTGCCCTTATGAAAGAGGCCCCAGAGAGCTGCCTTCCACCACGCAAGGACACAGAGAAGGCGCCATCTGTGCACCAGGAGGCGGAGCCCTCCCCAGACCCAGAAGCTGCCAGCCCCTCCATCTTGGACTTGAGCCTCCAGAATGGTCAGAAGTCAATTTCTGTCTTTTACAAGCCACCAGCTTCTGGCATTTTGTTATAGCAGCCCGAATGAACTCAGCCTCCCAGAGATTAGGGGTGTCAGGAGAGAGACCCAGTGAAGTAGGGGTGGGGAAGGAGTGCTGAAGGAAAAGTTGTACCCGAGAGAGACTACCCGTGGGAAGAACACTGGGCTCCGTGACGCCTCGTGCCCCAAGAGCCCTCCCAGGGTGGAGTGGCGGCTTTGTGCTCCAGCCCCTTTGAAGACATGCTGATTCTGTGAACGCCTGATTCCGAGGCCGAGCCGCCTCCTGAGAGATGCCCGTGTCCTCCTTTCTCCGGGCTCCACATGAACCGTGGGAAGCGTGATGGTCCATTAGCGGGAGTTGCAGGCAGCTGGGTCGAGGGTGACCGGCTCCTTGCTGAGGCTTAGGAAGGGATGGGCTTCATCACTGGGTTCTCCTTACAGAAGGCAGAGCATCCACTGTCAGGGCAGACAAGAAGCTGTGGGAGGATCTGGCTCTGCATTTGTTTTTGGAAGGCATTTAATTACTCCTGTAACTTCCCTTCTCACAGTGCCCAAAGCCCACCTACAGCCAAGTCTCAGAAGAAGGCTGGATGGTGGTACTAGACGCCTCCTGACCCTGTCCCGGCTCTTCACCCAGTCCTCTCCATACCGAGCCTCCCACGTGGCAGGTGCCGCTGCTGCCACCACCGAGGGCGGGGGGAGGCAAGCTGAATCTCTCCAGGGGAAGACCATCAGGAGTGGAATAGCCAGGAAATGCATTATGGGGCAGGTGAAGTAGATGCTGAGGAGTGAGGGTTGCTGGGGTCTTAACAGTTACAATGAAAAACAGAGTAGGAGGGGGGTTTGAGAAAGGTGCGGGTGAGAGAGAGTATCAGGAAGAGAATGAAAGCGTCACAGCCACGGAGGGAGAGGCGAGGGTCCAGACAGGGAGGAAAGTTCCACGCCTTCTTGGAAAGCTGTCCCGGATGGATGGTGTCAGGTGGTGTCCTGGACTGAATCCTTTGGATGATCTCATCACATGAAGAGAACGAACCAGCACTATTATAAGCCACACAGAAATAACCCGCCAGTTAAGAAGGAGCCTAAGAGTCCTGGTTTGGGAGAGCTCAGAACCCCTGAGCCAGAGGCCGGCTGGCAGGGTGAGGGCTGCCATCATGTCCCTGTCCCATCCCAGCCTTCCCACTGAGGGAGCCTGTCTACCTCTTCAGACTCAGGGCGATGTAAGGCCCTGTCTCCCCTTTCCCCCTACATGTTCAGCACACTCCCTGGTTGTGCGTCCTGCCAGGCAAGCTCACCGTCCTCTTGTCCCCACCTTCCTCGTGTCCTTTGTCTTCTCTTGTCCAGGTCTGTGCTCCTTCAGGTGCCTCTGCGTCCCTCTCCCACCTGACCCCTTCTCTGCGAGCTCCACGAGCCGCAAGCTCATGGTCATCTTTGCTGACGTACTTGGCAATTGTCTGCGGTGGGAATTGGGCTTCTCTGTTTGTGCGCTAAGCCTCTCAAGAGCAGGGCAGGTGTCCTGTGACTCTGCCAAGATCTAGAACTTCACACGGGACACTCGGGACATAACGCCCCTGCGCAGTGGTGGCACTCCTGTTTGCCCACGTAAAGAGGGTGTCCTACGAGGTCGTGAAGATCGGTGGCTGGGTCCAGTTTAATGAAGGGGATGGGCGAGGGAGGTGAGGAGGGGAAAGAGAGGAACTGATGATAGAAACAGTTCAGACGATGCTGTGCCCATCCCACTGTACCCATCTCACTGTTACGTATGGGGAGGGGCGGGTCGTGGGGTGGGACCTGAAGGAAAACACACCAAGACCTGGTGCATGTGTGTTGGTAGGACTTCGAACTTCACTATGATGCATAAATGCACCCACAAAAGTATAAAAATAATAAATCAACCTAAATTAAGCCAGTTTGTCATCATGATGTTCTAGGAAAAATGGTATTGTTTCAATGACATTTTAATTTGTAGTTGAATTTCATATATTATACATATTTTAAAGTATTACGTATTTTCGTTAAATATTTTGGCTTTTTGGTTCAGGAATCTCTAGACCCTCCTCTAGTCAGTATCTTCTGGCTAATGTGAATGATAATTATTTCAAAAGAGTTCAGGTCTGGTTGAAAGTGGAACTGAGCCGCCTTGCACACCAGGTTGTCAATCAAATGCCACAGGTGACATTCAGGTAACCTAAACAGAACTGGTGGATGATGTTGGATATTTTCTTGACCCTTGACCATGGTCTTGTTGATAAAAGTTTTAGCAAGGATGGATGCTGGGAAAATGCTAAGTGGTAACAGTACAAACTAGAAGACACTATTTAAAAATCTAGGGGAGACATATCTAAGGTGGAAAGTAAGTAATACATACATACCTGGAGCTATTCAGAGGGATTTCTATGTCCCAGCACTGAGATCTGAGAGAACTGGCTGGGGAGAGGATGGCCAGCGTGAGGCCATTCCGGCCCAGGGATCGAGGTCAGTATCTCCCTGGTATATGTGAGACACGGTCACCCAGCAGGATGTGCTGGGAAGGGAACACCTCCTTTGTACTGTTCTTCCCAATAATGTAGAACCCTGGTCTAATCTCCAGGGAATACGAGGCCACTGGCTGCCGTGTGGCCTTTGCTTATAGCATTATGGCTGGGTTCTTCCAGGACAAGTCATGAGGCATGGCAAAGTCTTTGAGAGTGACCAACTACAGGAAAGACACATTGCTTATAGATGATTTTAGACAGAGATTCCCCTGGCTTTTTGCTCTGAAGCCAACCTCTCAGTAAACTTAATCACTGAATGCCTTTGAAAACCACCCTTCAAAGGACTCCACGGGGGAGTTTTGCTCCCCCTGTAGTTCACAGTGACTCGTTACATTTTTTAAGTCAGAAACTCAGTCCACTGGGGACTAAATTATTTACATTCACTGCAGAACCCTTCTTAGTTGAGTTTGCTATGAGTATTTGGGTGTCTATGCTGCAAATCCTTGGGCCATTTCCTTCTTTCCTCCCTTCCTTCCTTCTTTCCTTCTCCATCTTTTTTTTTCTATTCTTTCCCAAGTGCTCAAATTCTACTTGGTAGTTCAGTAAGTTCACAAGGATCTTGCCTGTTCCCTGTTGTGTACAGAGGACCATCCCAGATGTTTGAAGCTTAAAGAAAACTCTGTATTGTAGTTCCCTAGGGTTCTGTGTGGGGAATGAATGAATGGGGTAATGCTTAAGGTGGCTAAGGCAGAATTTGCCCCGTGGCAGGTGAGATGTGAGCAGTCTGAAGAGCAAGAAGTCACTGCTGGCTGGAGTAGCAGGACTTCACTGGTCTTTGCAGGAGGTGGGGCTGGGAGTAGTGGAAATGTGTTCCAGGGTGAGGCAGGAGAGGGGACAAAGTCTCAGGTCAGAGCCCACGCAGCATGCTCTGGTCAACTGAGCTGCCTGGGTAGGGAGGATAAGCTCAGAGGAGGCAGGGATCTCGTGCACCTGAGTGAAGACTGGGTTTTAGTTTTTAGAGAATGGAGTACCAATAACTATTTTTAAGGGAGAAAATGTGATAATAAGGAATGGACACATGTTGGGGGAAAAGAAAGTACTGGAAGTGAGGGAATTAGGAACATTCAAGGTCAGACTTAACCAGTCACAGTAGCAGTAGAACAAAAAGAAAAAAAACAAGAGAAACATCACCACGAAATCTTGGGTAAGACTGGTGCTCACTGTATATGGAAAGAAGAAGGAATGGAAAGCATCCCTGATGTAAAAGAATGTGGTCGGGTAGAAAGAGATGACCAAAAAAATTAGGAGTCCAAACTTAGTGCAGAGTTTTCTCCAATTGGCTAGCTCTGTGTCCCTAGAAAAGCCAGGTGACTTCTGTGGGCCACCATTTCACCATAGATGAGATAAGTGCTGATGGTATCAGGCCTTCTTAAATTTACTGGAGAATGAAATGAGAAAGGATAAGATAACATTTTGAAACAGAACAATTATCATTGCAATCACCATCATCATCATTAATATTCCTGTACAAGTGGGATCCTTCTCTCATTAACTTTGCAGGCTGTGCCCGGTGGAAGGGACTCAGAGGAGGTACAGCTCGCTGGCACATGTGTTTTCTTGGAGGGACATAAAAGGACTCCTTTGCATCACTACAGGAAGGGAATGTCCTATTTCTAGGCAAAACAATAAAAGTGAGCAATCTCTCCCCAAAACTTGTCTCTGAAAGACATGATTCTCATAAAAATCATAATCAAGGCATAACCGTATGCAGCACATGACCATTATCCTCAGTTCCCCCGCTGAGGGAGGAAGTTCTCACTAGCCAGAAAAAACAAAAAGTGCCAGATAACATCACAGTCTGTGCGGTCACTTGGGCAAAACATGGCTGTTGCCTTCTTTGGCTCAGGCTTTCAGCAGTCTGTGCAGTTTCTAAGCTCCACACCAGTGCAGAGAACCACGCCCCGCTGACCTTGTGGCTCTAAACTAGCTAGACCTTCTATTAGGGGATGAGGCTCCTGGATATCTTGCTGGAGCCCCTTGGTTCTTACTATCTGAGCCTTTCTTGGCCAGAGGACCACAGCAGTTCACAAGCAGGACTTCACTGGTCATTGCAAGAGGTGGGGCTGGGAGGAGTGGAAATGTGTTCCAGGGTGAGGAAGGAGAGGAGACAAGGTCTGTGAGACTGAAGATTGGATGCAGGTGCCATAGCTCTGGGGCTGATAAGCCTTTAATGGATAGATGAGGGCTGCCGGCTTTCAGCACCAGCTTCAAAATACCAAGTGTCCCACAGCTGCCAGGGTGGTTAGCATCCTTGCATTGCTAGTTTAATGTTAAGGTGAGGGGGTGGTGCAATCTCAGTGCATGTCAGCTGTTAGTGCTATGCATCCCACACTGGAATACCATCTCATACAAATCATCTCATTTAATTGTCACCAGCATTTTCCAAAGTAGGCATTCTTGTAACACCCGTTTTATGGATGAGAAAACTGAACTTGGAGAAGGCAAACTCTTTTTGTAAAGCTACAGAGCTAATAAGTGGTAGTTTTAGAATAACACCAAGGCCTATTGTGTTAGCCAGCTTCTCATTAGTGTGACCAAAATGGCTGACAAGAACAACTTAGAGGAGGAGAGCTTTATTTTGGCTCATGGTTTCAGAGGTTTCAGTCCATGGTCAGATGGCTCCATTGCTCAGGGTCTGAGGTGAGACAGAAACATCATGGTGGAAGGGTGTGGTGGAGGAAAGCTGATCAGCGCATGGCAGCAGGAGAGAGAGAGGAAGAGAGAGAGAGAGAGAGAGAGAGGAAGAAAGAGAGAGAAAGAGGAAGAAAGAGAGAGGAAGAAGAAGAAGAAGAAGGAGGAGGAGGAGGAGGAGGAGGAGAAGGAGATGGAGACGGAGAAGGAGCAGAAGAATAGGAAGGGAGAAAGAGGAAGAGAAGAATAAGAGGAGGAGGAGGAAGCAGCAGAGTGGCTGGGGACAAGATAAACCCTTCCAGGGCATATTACCAGGGACCTACTTCCTCCAAGTTGGCCCCACCTCTCAATAATCCAGATCTAAAGCATAACACCTACATTCAGTTTCACTGATTTTGGAAGCTTGCTGACATCCTGGGGACCAATGTCCCTGCCCACAATCTTACCTTTGTCTACTAAGTGCTCAGTAAGTGTTTGGGTCTGGTTTGTCTTAGAAGGAGGGTGGAAACAGAACACCTGCAGCCCAGCATGAGAAGGAAATGATCTGGACCAGCGCCTCAGAAGGAACAGGGGCCCCGAGGCTGCTATGGGGACAGGAGAGGGGCATAGTTTTCTATGGGAGCCATAGAAAACTAGACAAGAGAGACAGGGGAGAAACATGGCAAAAGACAGTAGCAAGGGTAAAGTAAGCAGAAGGAAAGGAAGCGGCAGCTATTAGAAATGAGCATTTGGCCTTAGGAAAGTTGTCTTCAGGTGATTTCTGAAGACGCACTGCCCTCAGGAAATGGCTTTCTTGTACAATCTTACTGAAATATCGAATTGGATCAACTTAGGCAGTTCAGATATTAAATGTATGCACAGAAACCAAAGACCCGATCACTTTGCTGAGCAGGTGCACAGGTGCTACTTGTTCATTTGTCAACCTTGTCCACTGATGCCTTGGCCCTCCTTCCCTCTGAGAAAGGAGACTGCCCTTGTGATGGTTTGGATTTAGAATGTCCCCCTGGCCCTCACAGAAACAAGGTAGCAAATGTTGAAAGCGGGGCTTGGTTGTTAAGGAGGGGTCCCTGGGGTGTGCCTTGGGGGTTCTATATCCTTTTCCTCCCCCCGCTTGCTCTCTCTGTTTCTGGCCTCCAGGATGTGAGAGCAGAGCTTTGTACGTGCTCTCTCTCTCTCTCCACTTCTCGCTGCTATACCCTGAGCTTCAGACCCTGGCCTCACATGGATTGGATCCAGAATATACAAAAAAACTGAGAGCAAATAAATTTTCCTTCCTTGAAGTTGCCTGAAGACAGTCCTGTTGGCAAGAGGACACATGCCTACTGCAGGTGTCCTCAGTGCAGGAGCCCTGCAGACCCAGGGTAAGTTGTCCCTTTCAGAATCAGGGAGAATGTGCTACAGACCATCTGGTCCTTTGTGGACTCCTAGTTATCTCAGACAACTCCTGGGCCCATTCCTTCTGTTGGATTCCATGGACCTGAGGGGTAGCCTTCTTTCCCTTACTGACTCCTTTACTGACTCTTTCCTTTACTGACCCCTTCTGACCAACGTGTCTCACTTGTGGTCCATTAAGGATCTCGACATCATGGTGGTCCTGCGCAGGGAAGGGGGAATCAAAGTGCATTCCAAGTTCCCAACTGTTGGGGAAGAGTCCTTGAAACACAGTCTTCATAAGTTTAGAGCCACCTTTGGGCTGATAATTAAATCATTCTCTCATCTTTCTGGGCTAGAACATCTCTTTCCCGTCCCTCATGCATAGGTGTGGCCAAGGGACAGAGTGTGGGGTGCCTGAATGTGAGTATGCATTGGGTGCACCCCTTCCTGTGACCAGTCCTCCACCATCCTCTTTCCCCATCCTGATGAAAATGCACAATGTCATCTTGGCTTCCATGCTTGGTCAAGGTTGCATCCCCAGGTGGAGGATCTGGGATCCTTCTAGAGGAGGAAAGCCTCCTGCAGGTGGGGAACAGTCGGGCTGAGTGTCACATGAGTGAAGGTAACCTGAAAATGTGCAATGGTTCAAACACAAGTGAGATTTATTGGCATAGCAATAAAAGAAATTGAGAGCCAGCTCTGTACTTCTCAAAGACACTCTTCTCTTAAAGACAGTACATATGGTCAGACGTGGTGGCTCACGCCTGTAATTCCAGTACTTGGGAGGCTGAGACAAGAGGATCGCAGGTTCAAGGACAGACTCAGCAAGTACTGAGACGCTCATCAACCTAGTGAGACCCTGTTTTCAAATAAGAAATAAAATTGGGCTGGGGATGTAGCTCAGAGGTAGGATGCCTCTGGGTTCAATCCCCAGTACCACAAAAAAAAGTACATATGAATCTAGGTTAAAAAAAAAAACCACTCTGAGGTAGGCCAGATTTTAGGAGAACAAAATAACACTAATCATTAACAAGTATTTATTGAGTAAGCAATTAATTATTTCAGGGCATTCCAAGAAAAGGAGATGTCTATAACAGAAAAACACACAGATATATCTCTGTCCTTCTGAGGCTTACAATCTATCAGAGAAGAAGACTAAAAATATGTATAATTATGTAATCAATATGACTTCCATATATTCAAGAGGATGTGCTATGAGACAGTATTAACAGGGGGGTCTACTCACTCTTTAGGCCTCAAAAGACTCCTCTAATTCCACAATTTAATGTTGTAATTTGTAAAATCTGTCCTGTGCCAAATTAATATCTGCCAAAGGCAGTAGTATGTGCTAGGGCCAGAGAAGACCCTAGCTAGGATGGAAGAAAGGCAGATGGGACAAGAGCATGAAGCATGGAGTATTTTGGGGCCAAATTACCCTGGGTCTCTTGGACCTTGGTATGGATTCTCCAAAAAATCCTATTTGCAACCTTAAGCCCTTCCAGGTTTTGAACAGGAAGTAATATACCAATATTACTTATATCACTTTCAGGTGAGTACTTTGGTTGCTCGGTACAGAATGGGCTAGAATTGATCAAAATGGACACCTGTTTTGCGATAGTCTGCTTGCTGTTGTTATAATGCAATAACACAGACTGGGACATTTATAAAGAATGGAGGTTCAGTGGCCTCACTGTTCTGGAACATAGCACCCGCCCCTGCTCAGTATTTGTTGGGCTTTCTTGTTTCATCCTAACATGGCGGATGCCATTTACAGAAACAGTATGTAGTGTTCTGATGTGGAATAAAGAAAGGCAAGGAAAAAGAGGGGTAAAATTCCCCACAAGCATGCCAGGTCTGAATCACACTGTGTTTCAAGTATCGAAGAAATTAAGTCTTTGATTAAAGAAAGATAGACCTATGAGACCACAAAGTCTATCATATGCAATTATTATGTTATTCTTAGTGTATACATTTTGTATATATGTAAAGTTTTTTAAGCTGTAAAATGTCGAATCTTGTTTTAATACCAATTGTATTATTATACTCAGAAGATATGAGAGTTTTAATCATTCTGTCCTTCAATCATTCTATCCTGAGGATGAATTAATTTAATTAGCAATTTTGCTCCTTGTTGCAGCCAAGTAACGTTTATTAGTGGGCAGAGGAGGTATGGTTTTAGACATCAGGAAAGACATACTAGGCAGTTGGGGGTGGGAAGTTAAGAAAAGAAGGTTTGAGCAGAGGGGAAAGGGGAATAAAATACAAATTTCTTACAAATGAGATTGTCTCCCTTCCAGATATCTCTGCACCCACACAGAGTTCAACACAGCACATCTGCATGCTTGGGAAATATTTATTGAATTGAAGTGCAAACAAAAATGTAGATGAGGTCCCGAGAGATACTTTGTCTATTTTAATCCTAGAATTGGTCTGAAATTATAGAGGCCCAGACAACTGGACTCCTTGCTGGCTCTTTCTATGATTCCTTCAAGTGCTTCGGAACTTTAGCATTGCCCTGGAAGGAACCCCAGCCAGAAAGACTCCATCCTCATCATTAATCAGACAGCAGAGGCGTCTGGTTGCCAGTGTGTGTGTGTGTGTGTGGGGGGACTCTCCCTACTCACGCTCTCCTGTCCATGTCATGGAGCATATGGGAAGTTACCTTGATCTGGTGTCTTCAATCATTCTAGGGCTGTGTTTGACCAGAGCAATTTCCCCCATCTAGTTTGCAGAGACAGCAGCAATATAGAGTCATTGGAAAACTTGTAGGCAGAGAACTTCTACCAAGAGGTGATTTCTGATTCATATGAAGGAAAAGGTTTTAGAAATACTTAATAAATAAAAATGTCAGAAAAAATCACTTTTCCTGAACTTCTTTCTTGCCTTTCTTCCTTCCTTCCTTCTTTCCTTCCTTCCTTCCTTCCTTCCTTCCTTCCTTCCTTCCTTCCTTCCTTCCTTCCTTCTTTCCTTCCTCCCTTCCTTCCCATTTATCATCAATCCATACAGATAGAATGGACATGGTATGTGGGAATTAATCTTAGAGAAAGTCATTTTGGCTTGATTAAATAAGGAAATGGACTTCCCACTCATTGGTGTGTGGAAGACTGTGGGATGGGCAGATCTGGGAGGGAAAATCAGGAGTTGCGTTTGAAGGTGTCAAGTCTGAGATCCTATCAGGTCTTGCATCCTTGACCTCAGCCAGCAGCTCCTGACCCCGCTCTGGGCTGAGCCTCAGAGAAGAAACACAGCAGGCATTGGCATTGGACATCTGGGAGGGATGGGGAAACAGGTGCCGCTGACCAGTGGTTGATGGAGGTGATGGGAAATGTTCTCCGCGTTCCTTCCCCAGCGCAGATGCACTGAGCCATTTCAAAAGCCTTCTCAGAGCTTCTTATGAACCGGATGGATTACTGGCCTGTAGCCCTGGCTGATGTGACAATGGTCCTGGTTGTGGCCTCCTCTCCTTCCCCTTTCACTGTTTTGATTCCTTCACCCCCACTTCTCGAGATCATATTCCTAAATAAACGGTTTCTTTTTGAGCTTTTTGTTATGATTTGGATTTAGAATGTCCCCCAGACCTCACAGAAACAAGGCAGTCATATTGGAGGCAGGACTTGGTTGCCGAGGAGGGGCCCCTGGGGGCATGAACTTGGGATTATATATGGTCCCTTCTCTCCTTGCTGTCTCTTTCTTGCTTCCAACCTCCATGAAGTGACAGCACAGCCCTAGAGCTCTTCTCTCTCTGCTTCCTGTTGCCATGCTCTGAGCTGCACAGGCTTCACCTGGCCTAACATGGACTGAGCCCTTGAAATCTTCAGAACTGTGAGCAAATAAATCTTCCTTCCTTTAAGTTGTGGTCATCCAGTTTTTTGGGTCACAACAGTGAGAATGTTGACTGAAACACCTTTATCTCAGGCCCTGCCTCCAGGGGCACGTGTATGAAGAGCTATGTGTCTTGGTCAATTGGTTTGGCCATTTGGGGTCTAAGCATTCCTTGTGGAAATATCCCCCATCTTGTGATTTTTTAGCCCCACCCTTCAGTTCTACTTTCTGAGGTACCCAGAGCGTTCAATTCCTGAGCCTCGTTCACAGCTCAGTGGTGTGACTCACCAGACTTTTTATTGCTTTCTTTCTCTGCAGGAGATTAAGTTTCAGCTCTTTCCACACCAATGTATTATTTACCACCCAGACGTCTGCTTTGCCTCTTCTAAAACTTTGTTGAGCGGCCCCTGAGCCACCTGGGCCGGGCCGCCCCCGCGCCAGGTACCGGACACCCCCAGGCGTCTCCGCGCGCGCCACACCGCCGGCCCCTGAGCCACCTGGGCCGGGCCGCCCCCGCGCCAGGTACCGGACACCCCCAGGCGTCTCCGCGCGCGCGCCACACCTCCGGCCCCGGAGCCACCTGGGCCGGGCCGCCCCCGCGCCAGGTACCGGACACCCCCAGGCGTCTCCGCGCGCGCGCCACACCGCCGGCCCCTGAG
>PVJS01018930.1:0-34284 GCA_004027185.1 Glis glis | reverse complement strand
GCAAAAAAAAAAAAAAAAAAGTATATTGTTCAATTTCCATGTATTTGTATAATTCCTGCAGTTTTTCTTGTTGTTGATTTTCTAATTTCATTTCAAAATGATCTGAAAAGAAGCAAGAGATTATTGTACTTTCTAAGATTTGCTTTATGGTCTGACATACGATTAATTTTGGAGGAAGTTTCATGAGTGGCTTGAAAAAAAGTGTATTCAACTATTGCTCGATAAAATATTCTTTAGATGTCCATTAAGTCCAACTGATCTATACTAAAGCTTAAAGTTGATGTGTCTTTGTTTATTTTGCATGGGTGACCTATTTGATAGTGAGAGTGGTGTATTGAAGTCTTACACTATTACTGTGATTTTCCTCATTTCTTTTACTCTACATCTATAACCTTCCAACTCCCAACCGGTTTTGAGACTTTCTCCTTTCTTTTCCTATTATTGCCTAAGAATTAAACTTCCTTCACTGTTCAATTGGTGCTTGGTCTTGTTAATGGATCTAAAATTCTGAAAGGGAAAAATGGACCCAGTTCAGGGTCAAAAAAAATTGTAACAGTCCATCTTTTACATTTATGGCAAAATATTCATGGAATTTTCAAGCTTAAACTTGTTCACTGGTTTCCTATTGATTGCTATGGTGATTATCAAAAATTTTAAAAAGGTTTTACACCTTTGTACACAGGAAATATTTCTTGGGAATCTGATATGTACAGAAAGATAAGTACTGATATCCTCTAGTTGCAGTGGAAAGTATGGGTAAGGTTCTGCCCATCCGTCCTGCATTTATCTTCCTCCTGCTGTTATACTGGCCTGTAGGCCTTATTACCATTCCAGCTCTCAGTATCTGCATCCCTGTCCTCAAAATATTTTGTCAAATAATTTCATCTGCAGATTCATAGAACACATAGTTTATATTTTTAAGTTGTGCTCACAATTCTACTGTTCTAACTTTTACATACTGCTTTCTGGTAATGTTATTGTCCTTTAAGTATAATCTTCATTTAAGGAAATACATTGAGTTTACCTTCCCTGTGTTTCTTAAAACTTCTAACATGTAATTATGTACACAACAGATGTCTAGCAATGTGTGAACAATAAATCAATTTTTCTTCTTGTCTATTTATGTTCTCACTTAGGTCAAGAGCCATACTGTTCTTTGCTAATGCTTCATACTTTCCCTGTGTTTTCTGGCCATCTAGTGCCTTCCCAGAGGACGATCCCACTTGGTCTGCCTCTTGTTCTTGCAGGTTGAATTTGTAGAAGCTACTTTAGTTCAATAATACAAATCTTAGTGCCTGGAACATTTATCTTCTATGGTTACGGTGACAAAGTACCATAGAATTAATGACTTAAAGTAACAGGAATGTATTATCCTACAAATCTGAAAGTAAAAATTTCAGCATAAGTCTCATTAGGCTAAAATTAAAATATCAGAAGGGCTGCATGGAAAAATCTGTCTCTGTATCTTCTCTACCTTCTAGAAGCCAGCTACATTCCTTGGCTTTGGGCCCATTCTCACTATCTTGAAAACCAAGAGGGATAGATTGAGTCTTTCCTGTATCTCCTCTTCTACCTTCTCTTCCACTATGCAGGACCCTTGTAAATACATTAGATCCACACAGATGATGTGGGCTAATCTCTCCATCCCAAATTCCTTAATCATATCTACAAAGTTCCTTTTTTTTTTTTTTTGCGGTACTGGGGATTGAACGCAGGGGCGTTCTACCTCCGCGCTAAACCCCCGGCCCTATTTTTTATACTTTATTTTGAAACCGGGTCTCACGAAGTTGCGGAGGGTCTCACTAAGTAGACAGAGAGAGAGAGACAGGGAGAGAGAGAGAGCTGAGGCTGGCCATGAACCTGGATCCTCTGGTCTCCACCTCCCAAAGTACTGGGATTACAAGCCTGTGCCACCAAGCCCCAGGCTACAAAGTTCCTTTTGTCATGTAGATGACAAACCTGTTTATTCACAGGTTCCAGTAATTCAGATGTGATATCTTCAGGGACATTTTTCTTTCTGTCACACCTGGGACTAATTAGGATGATGCTGATAGTAACACTTCCCACTTGTGTAATGTGTGCAGTTTTTAAATTCCTTCCTCAATCTCCATTTAATTTAACCCAAACAATATTTGGCAAGAGTATTTCTCCCATCATATTCCTTATAATAGTCTTACAAACTTTCCTTTATGATACAGGTAGTTTTAATTACATCTGTGAGTCTCTACTAGATCATAACTTGAAGGTGTAGATTATATTTTGTTTCTGAATGAACTGTAGCTTATATTTAGTATTATTTAGTGACTCAAATTAGTGACAGAAGAAGCAATTGTTTAAAGGGAGTTATGTGACTTATCCAAATCAGTACTTAAAATGTTGGTGCCAAGCTAGCACTCAGATCTTTTGAATCAAAGTTTAGTTGGTGAACTCAAATTCTTTCCAATATGTCTCGGTGCTGACAATGCACTAATTGGTTGCTTATGTTCTTCACAGTGTCATTATAGGGATCATAAAAACATGTTTATAAACACACTGGAAAAAAACGTAGTGACAGAGGCTATACACAACTGTTACTGTAATATAAATTTTCCAGGGTTGAAAAATTTCCTAAAAAAAAATTAAGATGTTAGACATTTAAAGTTATAGCAAAATCTTCAACATAAAAATCATTTGTATATTGTTTTAGAGTATTTCCTATTTTTTGCATCAAGTATACTACTTTTCATTTAGGCATACAGATATCTGATGTAAGTAAATAGAAATTATTTTTTTCTCTTCTGATAAGTTGATAATATTAAAGAAACAAATAAGCCAATATTAGGGAAATTTGAGGTCCTAAAAGAGAATGTAAATTTAGAAAAACTGAGGCTATGATTGGCATACTTATCATAGCTAACAAAAGGCTGGGAACTTTTATGTTAAAGTTAGTTTTACATATGATTATATGTAAATATCCATGAATTCTGGCCTAGAGAAAGCATAATTTGAGGGAAAAATCTACTGGTAAGAGTTTGAATTAGAGTCCCAAGAACTTTGGTGTTGGTAATTTGAATGTCACTTTCTGGAAGCAAGAAGTAGACCCCTGCTTTATTTTGTTTTTGTCTCGATTTTACTAAAACACAATAGTCACACAGTACAGAGGTGTGTGCTTTTCCTGTAGACAAATAAGACTAACCTTCACTGTAGGAAAAATTCTCCCTGGAGCTCCATTTAACCTTGTGTTTTTCATCAGGATGCTATGAAGACCTATTAGGGCCTAAGATACTACAAATTGGGTGTAATCACCTCAGGCTGTACTGCTTATATCAAGGGTATACTTTTCCCTATTCTTCTGTTGGGAAGGACAAATGTCTTTGGGATTTAAAAGAATAGAAAAAAATCCTCTTAGTTTTACATATTAATGCCAACAAGACAAAGTGAGCATAGTATTTCCAATTTTTTAAACATGTTTTTTGCCTTTTATTGACATTTTACCTTCAAGATTATAATTTTAGTTTAATTTAACTTACTATCTAATCCTGTCAGTGCAAAAGCGTACATTCTCAAGGAACTATGAAATGAGGTTTTCTGAGTCCCCTAAACTCTTAGGGAATTTTACATCCACTATGTAAGAATGTCCATTAAAAATGTTTAATGAACGTCTATAAGTGAATACATAAAGCACAGTTTTATTTTCTTCCTTGAGAACGATCCAGGATTGACACAAAGAAGCTCTGAGTTAATCTTCAAGAAAGTTCTAGGAGACTACTGGAGGTCTCTATCAGTGATAATAAGTGGTAAGGATTTAAGTTTAGTAGAATAAATACAATTGAAATGCCATTGTCTTAATGGGCTTAGAACTGACCAAAGTATTACAAGCTTACTGTTTTTTCCACTTGTGCCTAAAGATGATACATAAATATGTTCAGGTCTCTGAAGACCACTTTCATGGGAAACTTAACATGGATGGATGAGTATCAAGAAGAATTTAAGATCAGGAATGCAATTTTTATGAACTAAATAATATCATCATTTGTTTGAAACCAAGTTGCTCATTTTCTATTGCATAGATTTTGTTCTGACCTTAATAGGAAAATAGCATATTCCTGTGTGTGTGTTTTTCTTCTCTGAAGCTATAATATAAAAAAGCATAAATCAAAGCTGTTTTGACAGATGAACAACACAATTTTGTAACAGGATGAAAATTAAAAAAAAAGACTGAATAGCTGATAAAAGATGAGTTGGACTGGGAGGATTGATGTTAGAGCTGAAGGCAGCATTAGAGATTAGATGCTCATTGGCTTTTCTGCAAACTTGGTGACTCATTCTACATAAATGAAGTTTGTGATATGTAATGAAAAGCTTTCTATCTTCACTGCAAGCAAATTAGTAGGTATTTTGTGGCAGGAATGTTAATGTTATCTTGCATTTGTTTCTGAGCAAGAGCACATTAACAGAGCAGGTTTGAAAAGAATTTCACTTTTATAACATCAGGTGCCTAAGGTATTAGAACAAGGTCACCTCTGTAAAGTAATGAGGGAAAATTAGGTTATAAACATGCAGTGCCTAAAAATATATTGTCGGCTCTGCAGAGTGAATGCAATATAGGATCACCCCAAATTGCTAATTTTCTTTTACTCCAAATGATACTTAGACCCCCAAGCCAAATTCAAAAAGTTAAATAATAAAGCTGGAAAGGATGAGGAAGGGTTACTGAAGCTCATAATAGACAACTAACCAAAATCAATAGAGTCCAAATACCTGTACATAGTTGTAACCTGTTTCATAATCTATATATTGGGAAGTTCGGAATACTCTATAAAACAAGCCTCAGAGGTCCACATTTTGTGTTTGGAAGAAATGCCAGAGCAGAGAAAGGCAAATGAGAGAGAAAGATAAGACATTGCTTGCTTTATATGACATTAAAATGTTGAGACAGTTGAATGGTTCTTAGAAATATTATCAGCATTAAGAGGTAGGCTTGGAGATAAAATGCCAATAAAGTTCTTGTCAATTGGAGAAATACTAGTATGGATTGTTCTATTCTTTTTATGAGTACATATGAAGATGGTGGTATGAGGATGGGTAATATGTATGCAGAAAGTCACCAGACCTGGGTAGTCTGATCTTGGGAAGTCCATCATCTTCTGTGATGAACTGTTAGACACCAATAACTTGACTTTGAGAATTTGGTAGCCATTCCTGCTGTTTTCTCTGGACCAGAAAGAGACATGCTGATGTAGTCTGTCATCTTGCCCTAAATATCTTTGGCCTCTTTGTTGGACCTTCTATCTCCTGGACCATGGTTTCTGTCTCATTATTCATGCCTACAAAACTAAATTAAAACCTGTTGTTACTCACTTTATCCTGTCCAAATATAATGAGACTAAATGAAGATTAAATTATGAGAAACCAATCCTGACCTTCATCTACAAAAATCCTTCAGAGCAATATAACAATTTAATTTCTTGATTAAGCAATTAACTAGAAAATTATAAAAATAAGTAGAAAAATAAAAGTGTTTGGAATAACAATAAAGCTTTTATTGCCTTAGAAATTTACTTTAGTAAGAATTTAATTATAAATTAAAATTCACTACCAGTTATAAAGGCTACTTCTTAAAAATCCATTGACCAAGGTTATTGATAGATCTATATTAGTTGTATCCCAACCTGACATTTAGTATGTCTGGAGCTTAGTAGATTAGAAAAATTTATTTATCTAACAAATGGTTAAGTCAACTCATCCAAACTTTTTATTTTACAGGTGAAAAAGCTGAGGCTTGGCGAGATGAAAGGACTTACCAAAATTCACAAGGTAATTGCTGATTGACAGAATCTCAAAGGACTAGAACCTAGGTCTTTAGATTTTTGTTTCATTAAAACCAAAACAAATCATAAATATTCATCTTATTGACTGTTACATGATTCTCAAGCCTGGCTGATTATTAGTATGACCAATGTCCAGGCACTACTCCAGAGAAATTAAATTCATTATCTCTGGGGGTATTGTGCATCACACATGTTGTTTAAAACTCTTCATAAGTGATGTAATACAGAAAGCTAGGACTGAGAAATGTTGGGCCATTGGGAGATTCCATTACAAAATGGTGCAATTCCTTTGGCCCAGGACTACAGTGCTCTTTTACCCAAGGCAATTTTACAAAGAAAAGCATATTAGGATCAATTTAGTGATTAGCATAGATGTCCTGTATATTTTTCCAATGCCCTGGATATGTATTGAGTTAGGAGCATTAGCAGGAAGACATGTATCAAGGAAACAGCCAGTGTCCAGGTAACATGGATCTCATTTTTGAAGAAAGTCAGAAAATAAATCACTGCTTGTCTAAAGGTTATAGAGTAATGTGGGAACTATTTGAGCTCTAGTGATTACAAGATCAGAAGATTAAAAAATAACCCTAAGGGTGTGCTTTAGGAACAATTTCCTCTGAAGATATATGGGAGATTTATGAGTGAGTTGAAATCATTTTTGATCGGAAATAACTTCAACCCAGAAAAAAAAAAAAACATTAGGGCAGCGTAGAAATGGCGGGAGGAACATTGTCAGAGGGAATATATTCTTTATTCACATTCTAAAGGGTAATCATTTACCACTGAAAGAATAAGAACCATCTAATAAATTAGTGCAACAATTAATAAGCCTAGAAATCAAGCAAGTTTTTACTGCAGTCAAAATTGTGTATGGAACCAAATTAGACTACAAAGAAGACAAGGTAATCTTGAAACTCAAAGACGGAAATATTACCCAAATATAAGCTGGGCATGGCTGTAATCCCAATACTTGGGAAGTTGAGACTGGAGGATGGCAAGTTCAAGGTCAGCCTGGGCAATGTAAAAAAAACCCTGTTTCAAAATGAAAAACAAAAAGGGCTTGTGGTGGTGGTGTGTGGTGGTGGTGTGGGGGGTATCACTCAGTGGTAGAATACTTCTGGGTTCAACACCCAGCACCACACACACACACACACACACACATGCAGACACACAACCAAAATACAACAAATGCTTGAAAAGTGAATACAAAATGAGACAAACTGCAATCCCATACTATAGTACATAGGCAACTATATGGCTTTTATATGGTCAAGTAAAGGTTTAGAAAATAAGTACTTTTGAGAGTTTAGAGACAAAGATAACAAAGGCTCCCAAATGACGATATTGATCTTCATGGCCAAATCTAAATACCTGTACTTGTAGAATACATGTCTATATTTATCTTTCCCTAGCTTGCTTTTTCAGGCTTCTTGTCTAATACTTTCCATTTAATGTGGCTCTTAATGCTGGGGCTGGAGAAGGAAAGGGAGCATTTTAGTGTTGAAATTCCCCTTTCTGATTAAGCCTTCCCCAGATTTACACGAGAGAAAAGATGTATGTGGTGGTCTCTCTATTCACTCCAGAACAAGAAATTTATAAATATAAACTCTTTGCCCCCTTCCTTCTGTCCAACTAAAAGTTTCCTCTAAAAGGGGAATAAATTATTGTGAATATTTATAAATCTGATAATATATTGAAAGGTAGTTTTTAAGTCTCAGAAATTTGTCTTTTAAAGAAAATTGCTGCACTGGGTATGGTGGTGCATGCCCATAATCCCAGTACTTGGGAGGCTGAGACAGGAGGATCATCACAGATTCAAAGCCCGCCTCAGCAACTTAGCTCCCAGCAACTTAGTGAGACTGTTTCCAGATAAAAAAAATAAAATAGGGCTGGGGTGTAGCTTGGAGGTAGAATGCCCCTGGGTTCAATCCCCAGCAACACACACACACACACACACACACACACACACACACACACACACACACGACAATTCCCAGAGAAGACAATGGTGAGCAGAATAGAATAAAATGTGATAGTATATTCATAGGTACTGTAATACATGGCTCATTGTTTGTTTATTCACCTATTTAGTCAGGCAGTTCACAAAAGTAGTTTGGCCACAATAAATACTATTAAGAGCTGAGCATGGTGCCTCTAAAGTCAAGGTGAAACTTTTAAGACTTAACCTGTCACTGAATGGAGCAATAATATGATTGGGAATAATATAGGCCCAGAACTAAGCAGAATGCAAGACATAGAATGCAAGTGTTATAGGAATAGTAAAACTGTTGAGTGTCTATCAAACCTGGTCCTCCTTCAGTTTTCTTTATTAGAGAAAATGGAAAACATACATTCAATTTTTGCATGTCAGCTAAATAGAAGGAGATATTAACATCTCACTGTACTTAATTCTTATCCATTTTCAAGTTGTCCATAATTCATATTAAAAATTTCTTTATATTCTTTACAAATTATCTCTCTTCCTTCTCCCTCCCTCCTTTCCTTCCTTCCTTTTGTGTTGGGGATTGAACCAGGCACATTCTACCTCTGACCTATTCCCCCAGTCCTATTTTTTTTTATT
This sequence comes from Glis glis, assembly GCA_004027185.1. Taxonomy (NCBI): domain Eukaryota; kingdom Metazoa; phylum Chordata; class Mammalia; order Rodentia; family Gliridae; genus Glis; species Glis glis. Next base: position 25,893 of record PVJS01018930.1, on the reverse strand, counting down.
TTGAAATAGGGTCTCACTAGGTTGATGAGAGTCTGCTACTTGCTGAGCTGTCCTGGAACCCGTGATCCTCCTGTTTCATCCTCCCAAGTACTGGGATTATAGGCATGCACCACCACGCCCAGCTTATCTCTCATATTTTTGTTCCAGTTAAACATAGGTTCATTCCTTTCCTGCAGTATTGTAGCAGACTCCTAACTAGCCTCCTTCCATATATGCTGCAGGTACTCCTGCAATTGCTTCTTTAAAATGAATGAGTGATCTTTTAAAAAAGTAAATTTGGTCATATCTTTTTTATTTTTGTGGTACTGGGGATTGAACCCAGAAGCATTCTACCCCCGAGCTACACCTCCAGCCCTATTTTTTAATCTTTATTTTGAAACAGGGTCTTCTAAGTTGTGGAGGGCCTCACTAAGCAGCTGAGGCTGGCTGCGAACCTGAGATCCTCCTGCCTCAGCCTCCCAAGTACTGGGATTACAAGCCAAGTGTGCACCACCATGACCCGCTAAATCTAGTCATATCTTAAGTATCAAGAGAGCAGAGTGTTGGTTCTATGCCCTCTTCAAGTAGCTGCAAGGTCTCTGGTCTAATTTCCAGGTCTTTGATCCATCTTGAATTGACTCTTGTACTAGGTGAGAAAGTGGGGTTTATTTCCATTTTTCTGCATGTGGTTAACCAGTTTTGCCAACACCATTTGCTGAAGAGGCCATCTTTTCTCCAGTGTATGTTTTTGGCTCCTTTGTAAAAAATCAATTGACTGTAAGTGTGTGGATATGTTTCTGAGGCTTCTATTCTGCTCCATTGGTCTATGTGTCTGCTTTTGTGCCAGTATCATGCTGTTTTTATCACTATGGCTCTGTAGTATAGTTTGAAGTCGGGTATTGTGATGCCTCCTGCATGGTTCTTGTTGCTGAGAACTACTTTGGCTATTCTGGTTTTTTGTTGTTGTTGTTGTTGTTGTTGTCGTTGTTCCAAATGAATTTAAGGACTTATTTTTCTATAGGCATGGGTAAAAACTTCCTCCACAAGATCCCAAAGGCACAGAAATTAAAATAAGGATCAATATGTGGGATTGCATTAAACTGAAGAGCTTTTGTGCAGCAAAGGAAACTATCAAGAACCTCAAGAGAAAGCCGACAGAATGGGAGAAGATTTTTTCCAGCTAACCTCTGATAGAAGACTAATATCTAGCCGGGCGTGGTGGCATACGCTTATAATCCCAGTACTTTGAGAGGCAGAGACCGGAGGATCCGGGTTCGCGACCAGCCTCAGCGCTCTCTCTCTCTCTCTCTCCCTGTCTCTCTCTCTCTCTCTCTCTCTCCTCAGTGAGGCCCTCCGCAACTTCGTGAGACCCAGTTTCAAAATAAAGTATAAAAAATAGGGCCGCGTGTGTAGCGTGGAGGTAGAATGCCCCTGGGTTCAATCCCCAGTACCGCAAAAAAAAAAAAAGAAGACTAATATCTAGAATATACAGAGAACTCAAGAAACTCACTACCAAAAAACCAAATAACCCAATCAAAAATGGGCAAGTGAACTAAATAGATACTTCACGAAAGAAGAAATACAAATTGCCAATAAATGTATGAAAAAAATGTTCAACATCATGAGCAATCAGAGAGTCAAATCAAAACTACCCTGAGATTTCACCTAACCCCAATTAGAATGGTAATAATTAAAAATGTGAACAAAAACAAATGCTGGTGAGGATGTGGAGAAGTAGGAACTCTAATACATTGTTGGTGGGATTGCAAATTAGTGCAATTACTTTTGAAAACAGTGTTGAGGATCTTCAGGAGAATGTGAATGAACCTACCATATGATCCAGCAATACCACTCCTGGGTATCTACACAAAAGAATGGAAACCAAACTATCAGAGTAATGCATATATATCTATGTTTATAGCTGTACAATTCACAATAGCCAAACTATGGAACCAGCCAAGATGTCCATCAACAGATGAATGTATTACAAAACTATGGGATATCTACATAATGGAATTTTACTCAGCCATAAAGAAGAAATAAATTATGTCATTTGCAGGGAAATGGATGGAACTGGAGAACATTATGCTAAGTGAGATTAGTCAGAAAAAGTGAAAAGTTGGATGTTCTCCCTCATATGCTGAAGCTAGGGAGAAAACGGGACATAGGAGGGACTCCAGACAAAGGAGAAGAAATCTTAGATGAGTGAAGAAGGTGACCTAGTTGAGGGAGATGGGAGGGGGGAAGAGAGAAACACCTCAATGGACATGATGTACATACACAAACTTATCAAAGTCAATCACTATGCTGAGCATGGGGAGGGGAGGGAGAGGGAATAGGGTGGGAACTGGGGGAGGGCTCAATGAGTGCTGTGTGCATGTATGCCTCTATCACTCTGAACTTCATCAAGATGTATGATTATAATGCACCAATAAAAAAAGAGGGAGAGAACAGAGATTCTTTGCAGTTCATTCTATCCCTAGTAGCTAATACAGAATCAGACACAAAATAGATGCTAAAAATATTTTCAAGAAATATGGCAATTTTAATTTGAGAGAAATATTTTGATATTTCTGAGTATCATGAAATTTAAAGACAATTAAAATAATCTATTCTGTTCCTTGTAGGACATGCAAGCCACACAAAGAGACTTCTCGAGTTTAGATGGTTGACAAAATACCATTAATGCCTCATAATGTGTCACATATGTGTATACATGAGTATATATGTATATATACATATATATCCACATATAATGAATTTAACATAGTATGTCTAATTATATTTGTATATATAATCATTTTATAAATGATATAATTTGATGTTAAGTTTGTGGGGGTAATATTCTCTACAAAAATAGTTACATAAATTTTCATCCAAAGTAACCATTATAAACAAAATACATGAATATCATTTCACCAAGAATGCCATTGGTACTATAGCAAACCTTTAGTAGAACAGTAAAGATATTTTTCTACCTATGATGTAGCAGTCACTTCATCTCTGGCTATTTATGATACATTGCCCCCTCCCAAATAGGACTCCACTTTCCCTCACTTATGCTAGATTCAGCCCTAGTTGATTTGAGGGTTGTTGATTCCTTTCCAGTTTCTGGAATTAGGCGTTAGGCATTGCATTCTCTTGGCCACAGTAATTGTTTCAGGGGGGAGCATCTGACAGTCGGAGCTAATGAGTTGTAATCAGATATCTACTGGGACTGTAGAACTTGAATGTCAAAGGATATAAAGCTGAAGCTGTTGCATCCATCCTGGCACTGCGAAGGGGATGCCTATTGAAGAACGGAGCCAACACAAGGAGCATGGGGTTAAGTGATTGAGAGAAATCAAGTCTTGGTGACAGCATGTGAGCCCCAGCAACACAGCAGGCTTAGCCAGAACTGTTCGGTATGTGAGCTAATAGAGTCATTTCTAAATATACTTATACTTATTTGGTTTGATTTTCTGCCACTGGGAAACAAGAGAGCCCAAACTGAAACTTAAGTATCACATAACTTCCATATTCCCTGGGTGGCTGGGATATAAGGGTTCATCCCAGGCAACTGGGCTCAGCCTTGACATGTGATAGATTGTCTTCTGGCCCAGGACAGGATTTCTTGGTAAGTTAGATCCACTAACAACGTTCAGGCTATAATCACAGAGATGAAACTAGGTTCTGTCTTACAGACTGTGTGTGTAGAGGAAACCTATCTGGTTTCACTGGTAATAGAGTGCACCTGTTACTAAAAAAAGCCTCACAACCAAAGAGAATTGCAAAGTGAGCCCCTGTTTAAGACAAAAAAAAAAAAAGACAGACAATCCAAATTGACAAAGCATACTGCTGCTTAACAGGAACAATTATTTCATGACCTTTATTCAGTAAACACTAAAATGAAGGCCTCGGTGCATATTCAATAATTGTGTGAAAAAACTAAGTACAGCTCAGGTTTCAGTGCAAAAGAATTGTAACATTTTGCAATGTATTTTAGGCAAAAGTCCAACTGTCCTTTTTATTGCTTCAATTCATTCTTCCCTATTTGAGAGTTTCCTTTCTCCTCTAGCAAGAGAGGGGCCAGCTGGGGGCAGTCCCTTCTGTGACATGAGGAGCAGAGGACAGTAAGACCTTTCCTGACAGCTGCGGCGCTAATCCCAGGCTTTGGCACTCAAAATGGTCAAAAGGGCAAGACGTCAGTTCTGTCACCATATCTGCCTGTAGTAGTTGTTTATGTGTGAACTGGTGTCTAAGGAGGGCCCTTTCATCAGAGGGATTTGGAACATGGATGAGTGAGAGTACAAACCTAGTACAACATGGTTGTTTGTTAACTGCTCCATTGTGATGTGATGATTTCTCAGATAAGAACGGAATGCCTGCCATCTGCTCTTGCCAAAGCCTCCTCTAGACTGTTATCTACACCAAATCTACGTCCCTGATCCTGATACCCCACCGCTCAAAGGGTTGGGAAGACAACGAAATGATAGATATTATTGACACCTTCATAGATCTCATTCTGGAAATAGAAATGGTCAAAAATAACTTGAAGCAAGGCTAAGTGATAAATACAAGAAACTTGTGATATAAAATCAGGAAAGTAAGTGTTTCAATTGATGCATTTTTTATAGAAGAGGTTAAAGAAAAGGTAGGAACTAAATATGTTGAGAAGAAATCTGTTTTGTTTTGTCTAGTATTTCTAGTTAAATAAAAAGATTAATTGTTTTATCCATTTTCTTTATTCATTTATCTGTTGAAGGATACCTAGGCGGGCTCCATAACTTGGCTATTGTGAATGTGCTGCTATAAACATGAATATTACTATAGTAATCTGACTTTAATTCTTCTGGAAAGATACCTAGGAGTAGTATATACACATAATCGAGTTTTACTCAGCCATTAAAAAAAGATCATGTCATTTGCAGGAATATGGATGGAACTGAAGTACATCATGCTAAGAGGCCAGACTCAGAAAATCAGCTGCGGCATGTTTTTTCTCAAATGTGGAAGTTAGAGAGAAAAAAGAAAAGGGACCTCATGACAATTTAGGAGTGAGACCAGTGGAGTAGTGGATGGGGATCAAGGAAGGGAGGAGGGAATGGGAAATGGGAAAGGAAGGTATGGGGAAGGAAGCCAAATAAATAAAGTTATGTGCATATATGAAGGTATTACTGTGAATCTCACTATCATATGCTATTACAATGCACCAATAAAAATTTGTAAAAAACAAAACTCGAAGAAAAACAAGTAAAACATTTGTCAAATGGGAAAGACAAAGACCTTATGATATATCTCTTTATCAGTCCTATTTTCTTGGAAATAATCACACAAGTGTTTTTCCGTTATAAATCAACCACATAGCCATCATTTCCTGTGAAATGAATTACCTAATATAGGAGGTACTTCCATTGATGTTATGTACATATGTGAGAATAGCAATGTCAACCTCCAGGTCGTGTATGGGGAAGGGGAGAGTGGGGAGGAAGCCAGGGGTAGCTCACCAAGTGCTATGTGCATATATGTCACTATCACTCTGAACTGCATTATAATGTGAGACTACAATGCACCAATAAAAGTGTGTGTGTGTGTGTGTGTGTGTGTGTGTGTGTGTGTGTGCATGTATATATATATATATATATATGTATATATATATACATATGTATATACATATACTACCTGAGGGAAAATATATGTTTTAATTTACACTTGGATATTTTCAGAAATTAAAAAAATAGAGTTAGCTTTTCATTTTTGATAATCCGTAAAACTTACCAGACCCATAGGAATTCCAATTATTCTACTAAATTACTCTATAATTGTACTAGCATCTCCACTCCCAATAAAACAGGTTCTTATGTCCAAAGCAGTGTGTGAGCTATTGCTGCGTATCTTAATGGCTCCTGTGTTTGCCTGCATACTCTCATACTAGTCTCTAACTAATTACTTTGTAAAACACTTTGGGATAATTTGGTTGTGAATAGTACTGCAGAAAGCAAACACATTTCTTTTCTCAAGCATCAGCTTATATTGGGAGCTGAAGAACTGCAAGGACTTTTGTGGTTGTTGTTTTGTCTTAGCAGTAGATATTTGGTGTTAAATATACACACATTCTCAAGTCCTCTTTTAGAATTATATATTTTCAGGTACGGGACTAAAAGATCTTCCTAAGGAAGCTAGAGAACTTTGGAGGACAATACATTAAAAAATACATTAAATTTTGGAGGATAATACATTAAAAAAACCCACTTTATATATAATATAACTAGTGGACTTATTTTTTTTCTGTCATGACAGAAAATATTTATTTTGTTTTAAAAGTGTCTTATGAATGAATATGATGAATTATATAAATATTTCTCATGAAATAATGTCTTTTTAATATTGATCACTCTTATATGCAATATATTTTTAAATAAAAGACATTCATCATAAAATAAATATAAGCAAGATAAAAGTTTTGAGAATTATTTAAAAGTTACTAACCACTAATCTGTGTCTCATCCTGTGCCCAACCAAGTCTTCTTTAGCAGTCAGTGGCATTATTTTAGATTTATCTTTCTTCCTTGATAGTTCTCCTCTACAAGTGATGGACATAGAGTTTAGAATGTGTGCCTGCCATGAAATATTATGTATGCAAGGAAATAATTATGTACCTAAAAATGTGTGGTGTCTATGGAACCTACTCTGAAACCATATTAGTTGTGATCTGCTCAACTCTTCTCTGTATAGCTGGTATCTCCTAGAAAGTGAATGAAGGCGCTTTTACTCTCTTTCATTGCAAGTATTCATTGTTGTGACTTCCACCTCAAGATTCTGTGGAACATAATGATGATTTATAATTTGCAAAAAAACTAGGGTGTTTCGTCATCCACATCTAAAAATAATCATAGCGTTTGGGGACATATTTCATGCTCTGAAAATTTAAAGCTCTGCTTAAACACATCATGATTTATTGATAAAGTCTTAATAATACCCTTCTGGAAATAAACCCAGGCTTTGAGTACCGAAGAAATGAGAACAGAATGGAAATTGTGTCCTTTAAATGAAATGACCATTACTTACGCTGAATGGTTGAAATGCATATGCATATACATGTTTTCCTCATCTAGACAATGGCTTTGTGAAATGCATACCCTGCAAGGTCCATTTAGAGATGGAATTAACAGTTGTGTCCCTTTGATAAGCCACTAACTGCCTTAAATGAAGTTTAATGATCCTTAGTGAGTTATTAGTGGATTGTTCCATGGAGTAATGGTTAAATTAGTAAAATCTCACAATAGTATAGTAACTGTATCCAAAGGAATCTTGAAATTGATGCATCTTTACGAAAAGGAGCAATTTCTTTATTCTTCCCAATGCATTTCATTCCAATATTACTTTTTAAGTGCACCTACCATTATTAAGAGGCTATGGAATATTATCTGAATATCAATGGAAATACCTCATGTGAATTGTTTCCGGATATATGCTTCTGTTATTCTGGAAAATATTTGTAAAAAATTGTCTAAAATCTTATGTACTTAATGTGAAAACCCCTTAAAATTAAATTTTTATATGTTGTTTCATTTTATGAGGGAGGAAAGGTAATTCTCAATGATGATTCTCCTGCAGAAATCTGTATTTTAGTACATTATAAATAATGTAACTAGTATTGAGGGCTTTTTATTGACTTCAAATTGCATTACAGACCAATTGCTACCACCAGTCACTGAGCTATGAAGATGATCTTCATGAGCCTGTGGAGTTACATGCTACCCCATATTGCAGTCCATGGGATCCACTCATAATGGCTATGCTTATCTTTGAATATCTTGGCTTGGAGACATGAAATTCCAAGGGATATTTTTGTTAGTAAATACTGTTACAAATTTGGCCATTGGTAAATAACAAAACATGCTCTAATTTAGAGGGGTAAAGTCATTGAATTAAAAGAGAAAGTCCAAGGATTCTCTTCTCTATTTCCCAATAGCCTAGAGATTCAACTGCAGTGCTGAGAGGCAAGTTGGGATTTTTAACTCAGTATGCCAATATGGCAAATGTCCAGAACATGATCACAAAACAGCTGTTTTCCTCCATAACAGGGTGAATTATAGTGCATAGTGGAGCCAACAAACCTCTTAGCGTTTGTGCAAAAAGTTCTTTTGCCAGCCAGGGAGCAAGCATCAATAAGCATTGGCTTTGGAGGAATTGGCATGTACTTAACTATTTGCCCATGACAAAAGTCTTTCCTCTGAGAACTTTTGTGAAGTCTTTTCTTAAGGGTTTAAGGTGGTATGAGGAAGAGATCCTCAGGCGTGAAGACAGGGGTGGCATTTTCATAAAATACCTTTACAAAATACATATCGTACTTTGTGAATTCTTCATATGATAGAAATACGGTTGTCAAAGATAGTATTATCAGTGTCTGATACACTTAATGTAAAATAATATAATTAGATCTGAACAACCAGGAAGTTATTGAGAAACACTACCATTAAAGTCAGAAAATCTGGAGGCTCTTTGAAGTGATAGTTTATTTCTGAACAGGAGACTAAATGACCTCCAAATCTGAAACAATTATAATCAATTTAAATAAGATTTTTGGTTACAAACTTCAGCAAATTTCAATGAATGGAAAAAAAGACCTTTGGATACAGAGGAAATACTACTCTTCTTATGGAAAAAGTTAGGAAGAGTGTCTTCACCAGACACTGGATCTACCCTTGCCTTGATCTTTGACTTCCCAGCCTCCAGAACTGCTAGTAGTAGATGTTTGTTGTTTAAGCCCGTCTATGGTATTCTATTACAGCATCCCACAGTGACTAAGACGCTCTGCTCATCAGATAATCCGTCTACCTTGGTCTCTCAGTTCAGCAAACTAGTAATATGCCTGTCCTGGAAGCTCACTTTCTTTTCTTCTTGCAGTTATAATGAGTTTTATTTTTCCTGGTTAGATAACTCTTGGAATGTTGTCTAGGTAACAGACTCCTTTGTTCTATTTTTTTGTGGGTGTTTATTAGAATCAGGGCAATACTTTTTGTCTATTTATTACTGTAGACCCAGACCCAGAATAGCATAACTATAGGAGTGTAGACTAAATAGTACCCCCCAGAATTTCATGTCCACCTGGAGCCTCAGAATGTGACATTATTTGTAATCAGAGTTGAACAGACATAATTAGCAAAAGAACTCAGTTGAAATAATTCTGAATAGAGGGTGGACTCTGAGTCTGAGACTGGTGATGTTATAATAAGAGAAGACACAGTCATGGAGGAAAAGACCATGTGAGGATGGCAGCAGAGACTGGAGAGATGTTTCTACAAGCTGAGGGAGGCTCATACCACCGAATGGTAGAGGTAAAGAAGGATTCTTTCCTAGAGCCTTCAGAGGGACCATAGCACTGGTGACAGCTTGATCTGAGGCCTCTAGTCTCCACAGCTGTAAGAGAATACCTTCCTTCCTTCCTTCCTTCCTTCCTTCCTTCCTTCCTTCCTTCCTTCCTTCCTTCCTTCCTTCCTCCTTCCCTCCCTCCCTCCCTCCCTCTCTCCCTCTCTCTCTTTCTTTCTTTTTGATGTACTGGGGATTGAACCCAGGGGCATTCTACCTCCGAGCTATACCCCCAGCCCTATTTTTTATTCTTTATTTTTGAAACAGGGTCTCACTAAGTTGCAAAGGGTCTAGGTAGTTGAGGTTGGCCGCGAACCTGCGATCCTCCCATCTTAGCCTCTCAAGTACTGGGAGTACAAGCGTGCACCACATTTCTGTTGAGCTGAGCCACCCAGTTTGTGGTACTGTGTTGCTCTAGGAAATGAATACAGTGAGTACTCCATAAATATTTGTTGAAGGACTGTAAATGAATGAATGTATCCTGTAGCCCTTATGGTCACTGCCATGGTTTATCTTCATTATGGGGAGAGGTCTGGAAAGAATTTATAATACTTATCCTTTATATTAATTGAATTCTCAAGTAGAAAGCTATGACCTAATTGCAGATATTTTAGGAGTTTTTGAATAATATTTTAAAATACCATAGAATAAAGCATGGTACAATTAAGTATAATAGAAAATATAGGAGACAGGCCTGGTGGCACATGTCTGTTATCCCAGAGGATGGCAAATTTGAGTTCATCCCAGGCAATTTATCAAGATCCTCTTGCAAGAAAAAAAAAGTAAAAAAAGGGGAAAAAAAAGTGGTCCGGGATGTAGCACGGTGGTAGAGTAGTTGCCTAGCATGCAGGAGGCCCTGGTTTGGTCCCTAGTACTACAAAAAGGAAAAAAAAAATAGGAAGGAAGGGATAAAAAGGGGAAAAAAAGAAAGAAAATACAGGATAACCATTTTGATGAAAACATTATGTGAGATTTTTACCTCAGTTATATATACTTGTGTGTATGCATTGTGTTGCAATGTAGAATATATGTCTTACATTTGGCTATAAGACAAAATGTTCAAAACGGCTGGTCCAGAGATATGTTACTCATGTTTAGTGGATCCAATACAGTGTCTTTTGTATTAAGATATACAAAATTTATCAATTATTCGGTCATATCATTGCAAATTCACTTTTATGTATTCTTACATAGCAGGAATACACATTGGAAAGAAAGAAGTAAATTTTTAGGAAGAAACAATCTTGTACATAAGAATAAACAATCTTTAAAAAAATCTACCAGGAATAATAATAAATGAGCTTACAAGGTTGCAGAATACAAGGTCAGCATGTAGAGATAGATCGTATTTGTATATCCTAGCAACAAAGACCTGAAAATTGAAATTTTACAAACTACAATATACAATAGCCTCCAAAGCATAAAATACTTACAGGTAAGTTGGGCAAAATGTCAAGAATTGTTCACTAAAAACTAAAAACACTACTAAGATAAATTTTCAAAGGCCTAAATAAATGACATGATGTATCATACACCTCAATGGAAATAACATATGTTAGGATGTCAATTTTTGCCAAATTGATCTATAAATTCGGTGCAATTCTGATTAATAAAATCCCAGCCATCTTTTGATCAATGTTGAGAAGCTGATATTCTAAAATATACTAAAGAATGCAATAAATTAGAAATATCCAAAACTATTTTAAAAAACAACAAATTTGAAGGACATTCTCTATTTGATACCATATTGTAAATGATTCCTCCCCATAATAAAAAGCATGTGACATTGGAAAGAGAATTTTAATTTTGAATGTGTGTGTACTTTCCCTACATCTATTGGAATTTTTTCATTTTTCATAAATTTTTATGTGAATTGCATTGACTTATAAACTGCTAAACCAGCCTTTATTCATGCGGTATAGCTCACATAGCTTTGGTGTACTAAATTCCATTTGTTAAAATTTTCATGAGGATTTTCATATATAAATTCATATGGTATACTGTTTTGTTATTTAGCTTTTCTTTTTGTCTGTTTTATTATCAGGGTAGTTCAGGACTTATAAAATGGTTTGAGAAGTGTTTCCTTCTTCTCTATTTTACATAAATGTGTAGGGTTGCTGTTAATTCTTCCTTAAATGTTAGCTGCAAGTCATGATGATCTGGAGTTTTCTTTATGGAAATATTTTATTTATAAAGTTAGTTTGTTTAATAAATATAGGACCTACGAAGGTGTTTTATTTATTGTTGAGTTAGTTTTGACAGTTTCTGTCTTTCAAAGCATTTGTACCAGCCAGTTATGATATTTTATAATTATCATTTTAAATGTTTGCATGATTTGTAGTAATGCCCTTCTTCAACAGGGTTGATGCTTATAACCACATTGATTAAAAAATACTCATTTATTGCCAGGTGTGGTGGTGCACACTTGTAATTCCAGTACTTGGGAGGCTGAGACCGGAGAATCCAGGTTCACTGCTAGCCTCAGCTACTTAGTGAGGCCCTCCGCAACTTAGTAAGACCCTGTTTCAAAATAAACAATAAAAAATAGGGCTGGGGGTGTAGCTCAGAGGCAGAATGCCCTTGGGTTCAATCCCCAGTACCGCAAAAAAAAAAAACTCATTTATTAAAAAAAATTGTTTCAGCAGCGCATGGTGGTGCATACCTGTAATCCCAGTACTTGGGAGGCTGAGACAGGAGAATTTCAGGTTTCAGGTCAGCCTCAGAAATTTAGCAAGACTCTCAGCAATTTAGTGAGACCCTGTTTCCAAATAAAAAAATTACAAAAGCACTGAAGGTGTAGTTCAGCGATAGAATTCCACTAGTTCAATCCCTAGTACACACAGAAAAGAGTTTAATTAATATTCTGGGTTATAATGGTGTGTTTCTATTTCATTGATTTATGCTGTTCTCCTATGTATTTCCAGATTAATTGGTTTATTTATTTATTTATATATTTGTTTAAGTATTTGTTTATTTATTTTTGTGTGGTGCTGGGCATCAAATCTAGGCATCATGCCTAGTAGGCAAGGGCCGTACCATGGAGCCACATCCTCAGCTCCGTTATTTTTTATAATTTGTTAATTTGAAAGCCTTATCATTGACATGTCTTTATAATTTTTAATATCAACATTTAATGCTATAAATTTTCTGTTAAAATTTTTATTTGTTGTGCATTCATTTTCATTTTAAGATTTTTAAAAAATTCTCTTATTTGTCTTTAGAACCTTGTACTATTCAGAAGTATCCTGTTGAATATTCACACCTAATTTGGAGTTTTCCAGATATGTTTCTGTTATAGATTTTTGTTTATTCCATTGTTGTCAGAGAGTATTCTTTTATTGTTTTGATATTCTTAATTTTATTGGTAATTGTTTTATTATTCCAGATTTCATGAATCTCGGTGATTCTCCATGTACACTGAAAAATAATGTGAATTCTGTAGTCTTTGTCTGGTGTGTTCTATAAATGTCAATAAAGTCAAGTTGATTAATAGTGTTGTGCCCTTTGTGTTCTATCAATTGTGTCAGAAGCATGTTAAAATCTTTTATTATAATAGACTTTTCTATTTCTTTCTTTAGTTCTATGAATTTTAATTCATGTATTATAAAGCATTTTTATTGTATTCATACACATTTGGGATTTCTCTGAATTTTGATGAACTGACCTCTTTATTATGATGAAATATTCTTTTTTCTTGGTAATAATAATTCTTCTAAACAACTTATTCTGATTTTAGTGCAGCTGCATCTGCTAGCTTACTCTAGTAAAACCTAGTCACCACCATCTCCTTGAACTTCACTCTCCCACTCAGTGAGAATTCTGGACTTTGCTGACCTGCTCCCTCCTCATTCTGCAATCTAGAATTTGCCTACCAGCAGAAAGTCTGGACAATTTTAGAGCACTGCTTATTTAATTTTATCCTTTAAGAAAGGGTCATGGTCCTTCATTGCCTGAAAATAGTTATTTATATATCCAAATGTGTATTCTAGGTGTTTACAGTTGGAGAATTATTGTATACCCTGTTGTTCAGACGTAGCCAAAAGAAGAATTCAAGACTTATTTTCTTCCACATTTTAATTATTGTCAGGTCTTATTGAAAATATTATTTTCTCACTGTACTACAACGTCCCTTTGTCATAAATCAGGAGACTTCAGACGTGTTGGTCTGTCCCTGTGATGTCTATTCTCCTCAATGATTCGGTCTGTCCATCCTTACATCAACATCAGAGGTCTTAGTATGTCTATCACTCTTGCTATGTGGCACTTTAAGTTCTTAATTGCAATCTTCTTCAGGAATGTCTTGTGGACTATTTACTTTCCTGTGATTTTTAAATTCCATTTGTCTCTCTTTACAAAAAGAACTAATACATTTTCATAAGCATATATTTAATCTTTATGGTATTTCTATAACATTTTCATTTTAAGATTATTAAATATTTCAATTTGTGAACATAGCATATCTGCAATTATTCAGGGCATTCTTTAATTTCTCTCAGTAACGTTTTATATTTTTGCGGTGTTGAGGTCTATTACATATTTATTTAAATATATTTTAGGTATTTGATCTATTTTAGGATAATATTTTAAATATTCATTTTGTACTTGTTTACTGCTGACATAGAGTAAATAAAACAATATTTGCATATTGAATATGTATCCTGCAATATTGCAAAATCTAGTTGTATTTTCTGTTCATAGATTTCTTTGACAGTTTTATTTATTTCTCTGTAATCCTTATATTATTTTTTCATTTGCATTATTGGCTGGCTGGTATTCCTCAATAAAATTTTGAATTGACATGATGAAAACATGCTTCCTCGTTCATATTCCCAATCTAAGAAAGGAATACTGTCAAAAGTTCTCCATTGAATATGACATTTGATAATGGCTCCGATAACCTTATCCATTTACATTACTATCATTTTTATTTCACTCTGAAGAGTGTCCACAAAGCAACATCAGAAACTGAAGATGTTGTCATCTTCCAAAAGAAGGGGCTCTTCTTGTTACTTGTGGGCTCAGAGTGATGGCCTCATTCTTAAAAACCCTCTTGTACCGTCTTTCTAACCGATGATGCTCACACAGTAGAAATGAACTGGGATTCGGCAAACCACAGTGAAACTGTTTCCTTTGATCAAAGAATGGAGAAGCGCCCTGCACCAGGGCAGGTGTCTGTAATCCCATCTAATCAGGAGGCTGATGGTAGGAGCATCCTCGGTTGCAGGACAGCCTGGGCAGCATCGTGAGACCCTGCCTCTAAACAAGACAACAAAAAACAAAACAAACAAACAAAAAAAAACAAAAGGAAAAAGAATAGAGAAGAGTTCACATCTTCTCCCAGAGGAGTGGCAAGAGGGGCATCTATTAGAAGGCAGGGGACAGAGGACATAGGGGAGCACGTGCTAAGCCTCTTCTCTTGCACGAGGCACCTTTTGCACAGTTCTTTTTGCACACGCTACCACTTTGCCATCTTTCATATTTCTGGTTGAGCTGGTTTATAGTTTGGTCTTCTGACTTACTTCCTGTTGAGCAAGGACAGCGACTAGAGCCCCTTAGGCATCACCTATGAGAATCGGAGAGGCCGCCTTGCCTTGGCTGTTTGGAGTTCATCAACGCCTCAGTCCACTCCAGGATTAAGCAGGCAGGGAGCTGGACCTGAAGTTTAGGTAAGACTAACTTTCCATTTGAATTGCTCGTGTGTGTGTGTGTGTGTGTGTGTGTGTGTGTGTGTGTGTTGATTGTGATCTTAGCAAGTCTTTGTCTGCTCTGCTCTGAAATATTGACTCAAGTTCTGACCTTTACAGCTTTTCAGTTGAGCTTCTTAGCCTTCCACCCCATACAGCTTTATAATTTGGGCGATGTTTTGAAATGGAGCCTAGCTGTGTGTTTGAGGTTCCTGAAGTTGTCGATTTTATCACTCTAGCCTTCTGTGAATGCCCAAATTCCTCCTGCTTTTTATTTCGCCAGCAGCTGTCTCTGACAGGGCCAGCCTTGGGTTCTTTGTCTCGACCTGCCCCACCACACTGGCATATTAAAAAACGATACTCTGCAAACTCGGGGGCAAGCCAGCAGCTCCTCTGCAGTTGTTGTTGTTATTGTTATTGTTTGTCTCAGGCCCCTTTTCTCTAGCAATTGTTTCCTCAGTATCCTATTTTGAATGTTCATGCCGAGTGTCATTCTGAGTGTTAAATGTTTTCAGCCAAATTCTTCCCCTCCTTCACAGCTTCTGAATTCAGCCCAAATCTTGAGAGAAGCATGCCTGTGTTCCAGAGACTCTCCAGATCTCCAGCTTTATGGCTTGAGGTCCTGGCAGCTGTTGGAGGCTCCACCGGGTGTCTCTTTCCCCAGAAGCTACCCGCTGTCTGGTCTGTGTACAGGTTGGGGATCACAACCAGCACCCACAATCTTCAGATGCCTACTCCTCCCTTATCCCAGGAAGGGAAAAATTAGAGCAAAATTAGAAGTAACAGCCAAGATCAGCTTACTTCTGGCCAGCGTTCCACTTTCTGCAATTTTAATTTATTTAGTTCTCACTAATTCACAGCTCTCTGATGCCTTTAAAATGTGTTCTTTGTAATTTCTACATGCTTCTCTAGCCCTTGTCAGCAAGAATCATTGACCTGTCCGGACTTTGTGAATCCTACCCTGAAGCATAAGCTCTACTTTTAATTTTGCAGGAATAAGCTTACCTTTGTAGACAAAGGCATGGCAATAATTAAACCTCACACCACTAAGAGTGGGACAAATTAATATTATGTCTTTCTAATGTGAGGTGACATGTGGTATAAACTGAGTCTAACAGCTTTCAATGTAACCATGAGAAAACAATTAGACAAATCCATAATGTGGGATTTTCTACGTGACAACTGGTTTTGAATTAAAAAAAAATTAAAAATTACCATGAGTAAAAAATTAGGAAACTATTAAGAGACTGAAGACACATTACAAATAAATATGATGTGTGAACTTTCAGTCAATTATTAGAAACAAA
Organism: Glis glis; assembly: GCA_004027185.1. Taxonomy (NCBI): domain Eukaryota; kingdom Metazoa; phylum Chordata; class Mammalia; order Rodentia; family Gliridae; genus Glis; species Glis glis. Next base: position 9,572 of record PVJS01018930.1, on the reverse strand, counting down.
CATAATTCAAGCTACTGTTGGCAAGGTTTATACAAAGAAATAAAACATTTTAATTCTCAATTTGTTTAGTTCTAGTTTTTATTTTTTATTTTTTGGTGGTACGGGGGATTGAACCCAGGGGCATTTTACCTCTGAGCTACACCCCCAGCCCTATTTTTTATTCTTTAGTTTGAAACAGGGTCTCACTAAGTTGCAGAGGGCCTCAACTAAGGGCCTCAACTAAGATCTCAGGCTGCAAACCTGAGATCCTCCTGTCTCAGCCTCCCAAGTACTAGGATTACAAGTGTGGGCCACCATGCCCACCTGGTGCCTATATTTTAATATGTTCTAATTGTCAAACCAAGTAGAAATAATATAGGCTTATTTATTTGTTTGTTTGTTTGTTTGTTACGGTAGTGAGGATTGAACCCAGGGGTGCTCTACCTCTGAGCTATATCTCCAGCCCTATTTTATTTTAAAACAGGGTTTCACTTAGTTACCATGTCTGGACCAGAACCTATGATACTCCTGACTCAGCCTCCCATGTACTGAGATTACAGGAATGAGCCATCATGCCCAGGGATAATATGGGTTTTGGTAGTACTATTCTCTTAATTTTTCTGAAGTCTTGAAATTTTTATTTTCTTTTTTGGTATTTGACATTGAACCTAGAGGCATTTTACCTCCAAGTTATACCACCAAGCCTTTTCTAAATTTTTTGTTTTGAAACAGGGTCTCACTGGGTTGCTGAGAGTCTTGCTAAATTGCTAAGGCTGTCCTAGAACCTGAAATCCTCCCATCTCAACCTCCCAAGTACTGAGATTACAAGCATGTGCCACCAAGCCTGGCTGAAAAAATTTTTTTCATAATAATATTTTTTTGGGGGGAGAAGGAAGAACATCTATGGTCTTCCCATTGCAACAATCAGAAATAGAGGATAAACTCCTGATGGAGGCCTACAAAGCTCTACCCAGTGGGGACACTGTATCTCTGACTTCATCTTCTTCCATTTCTGCATTTTTCACACTACTCTGCCTCTACAGATGTCCTTCGTTTCCCTGAAAAGTCTTCAAATTTGTTGCACTTTTACTGAATGCTAATGTTGATTAGCATTCTCTATTTTACATATCTACTATGCCTGTGGTTTCTTTTCATTATTCAAGACACAACTCAAAATTCTCCAACACATTCACGACCACATCTCTGAATTACACCAGTTACTATCACATTATTTTTTTATTGGGTGCATTGTAATTTTCCATCTTATTGAGGTACAGAATGTTAGCAAAATACATGCACACAACTCTTGTTGCCCTCCCCACGGGGTCCCCCCTCCTCACCCCGCAAGTCTTTGAGATTGGAATTGGCAATTTTGTATATATCCATAGCATTATTTCTACTATTGCATTCTTTATGACTTCGTTCCCCCCCCTTTCTCTAATCACCCTTGGTCACTCTCCTGGAGTCTTTGCTCATCTATCTGATGTTGTCCTTATTGTCAAATATCTCTCTAGCTTCCACATGTAAGAGAGAACATACATCTATTCGTTCTTTGGGACTGGGTGTACTCACTTAGTATAATATTCTCGAGTTCAATCTATTTTCCTGCAAATGGTCTAATTTTGTTTTCTATGGTTGAGTAAAATTCTATTGTGTGTATATACCAAAGTTTTGTGATCCATTCATCTTGTGATGGACATCTAGGCTGGTTCCATAATTTGGCTATTGTAAATTGTGCTGCTATGAACATGGATATGCATGTATGATTATAATATTCTGAATTCATTTCCTTTGGGAAGATGCCCAGGAGCGCTATCACTGGTCATATGGTAGTTCCATTCCCAATCTTTTGAGAAACCTCTGTACTGATTTCCAAAGCAGTTGTACTAGTTTTCAGTCCCACCAACAGTGTAATAGGGTTCTGATTTCCCCACATCCTCGTCAGCATTTAGTTTTTTATTCCTCAGAGCCTTAACATATCCAGGGTTATCTCATTTGTTATCTGTACCTGGCTTTAACATTTGTCTTTCTTTAAATGCATGTTCTAAGGACAGTGGTATTTATTGCCTTTCATGTTTATTTCTGTTGCTCATATAGTAGGTGCTAAATAACCATTTGCAGACTGATAGCTGAATGACATTAAAGTGAATTTGAATAAATGAAGAGTTGTGTGAATATCCTTGATTTATAGCTATTTTTGCAATTTTTTAAATTTGGTGTTAGGAATTGAATTCAGAGCCTCACACATGCTAGGCAGGCACTCTACCAATTGAGCTATATCCCAGCCCCTAGTTTTACAATTAATAACAATTTGCCATAAAACTTTGGAATATTTTTCAATAACTCATGTAGATAACTTTAACTTTTAGGTAATCATAATTGATCTAGCCTTTTTATTTTTAGTGGTTTCTGAGCACTGTGTAATAGAGAAAAAGGTCCTTATCATTTGAAGAATAAATCATAAATTGATATTTTTCTCATTGCTTTTGCTTTAATATTTAATATTAATTTTACCACATTTATTGATTGAATTATTCACAAGCTTTTTTGTATAAAGAAGAAAGTAGTAATATGTTTTTTCCCTCAAACACAAGTAAACTTTTCCAACTGGAAATAGAATGGGGCATATATAATATACTAAGCCTTATAATTACTTAACTTTTTTAAAACTTTACTTAATTTCAAACATCTATTTTTATTATCAAACTGTTATTATAAAATTGTATAATACATTAGACTCATTTTTATTTATCAACTTTACATACATTTAAAAATGATTTATACATGTGAACCATTCCTATTACTAAAATTATCTCTACTGCTACTTATAATAAAATAAGAATATTGACTTCATTGTTTTAGAGTTACCTAAACTAAAATTCTTCTTTCACATGAAATAAATAAAAGATAGCAAATAAAAAGATTAGGGTTTTAATTGAGATTGTATTGAATTTATACATTAATTTGGGGAGAATTAAACTCTATCTTCATTTCATCACATTATTTGCTATTTTTCTGTATATTGAAGTATATTACATAAAGATTTCAAAATTATCTTCATATGTTAAACATGTTTCTTAAGTTCATTTCTAGATATTTTGCTGTGTGTGTTACTCTAAATGAGTGAGCATCTTCAGGTACATATTTACATATTTGTAAATATAAACTGTGTGATCTATTTGAAGAATATAGTTGTTGTTTGAATAATTTAATGATTAAATAAACACCAATATACTTATGTTCAGTTTAAAAGACAAGATTAGGCACATATTTAAGTTCCTCTTTTCCAGTTATTTATTGCTGCATAACAAACCTCAAAACTTAGAGATTCAAAATGACAACATTTATTTTGCTCATGAATCAGGGCTTGACAGGGGCAACTTGTCTTTGCATCTCTCTCTGTCAGCTGGAGTGAGCTGAAGGGGCTAGAATCAATTAGGGTTTGTTTATTCGAATGTCTGGCGGCCAATGCTGGCTGTTGGTTAGAACCTTAGGTGAGCCTACCAGCCCGAGCACCTGCATGTGACCTGGGCCACCCAATATGGCTGCATTGTAAAGACTATCATCGCACTATAATTTTTATAGGGCTAATGTGTCCGTTTATGCCTGTAACACAATTTTACCTACTGCAATACTGATGGAATTTTAGATAATTTCCATTCTTTTGTTTTGCTTTTATGAGAAATACCCTTATTTATATTGTTCTACATATCTCCTGGGTACATAGGCAAGCATTTTTTCTAGTGTATATATATATATATATATATATAATATATATATACACTAGAAAATTTATATATATAACTGGATTTATACATATATAAATCCAGTTGTTGGCTCATATGCTTAGACTTATACTATGTAATCACAGATTGTTTATTTTACAAGTGGTATCAAGTTATGTAACCACCAGTAGTGTAATAATAATCTATCTCTATAGTCCTACTTGTCAATAAATGATATTGTGGGACATTTAATCTCTGCTAATCTGGTGGGTGCAAGTGGTTTCTCACTGTCACTATATTCTCTGCTGATGATTTTGTGTCTTTTTGTATATTTCTTCTATGCAGTTTGTATGTATATGTCTCTTATACATGTTTCTTCTATATTGTTTATCTTCTTTAATAAATAGAAGTTTTAAATATAAAAGTATAAAAATCTTTTTTTCAGTGTAAGAATGATAAATATATTATTATTGGGTTTTCTTGCATTTTATTTATTATGTTCTTGATATATTATGTTCTCGATATATACAGTTACACAATTTCAATTTAGTCCAGTTAATATTTTTTTAAAATGGTTTGTGCTTTAAAAAAATTCCTTTGTTTCCAAACTCTTAAAGATATTCTTTCTTACATGATATCTTAAAGTTTTAGAATCTTGCTATTTACATTTATTGCTTTATGTGCAGGGAATTGTTTTTTGTTTGTTTTTTATTTAAGGGTGATTTAAGAAAGCAAATATAATTAATTTTGTTTTATTTATTGCCCAAATATTTTTGAAAAAAATTCATTGAGTACAATCCTAACTTTATTTTTATATCATTAGATTATAGTATTTTTATCATTCTAATAATCTGTGAATTTATAGATTACTTGATTGATTAGTATATTAATTGCTAAAATAGGTGAAACTGTCCCTTTCTAAAGGTTAAAAATCCTCACTTTATACTTTGCTTTATATATTTTAGGTTAGTAGCTAAAATATTAAATTTTTATCTTTGAAGTGAATGTAACTTTTCATCTAAATTGTATATACTATGTAAAGCACTTCTGCATATTAAATATTGACTTCCTCTCTTAATTTATGATACCACTTCTTTACATGTGGCTCTTTCATCTGCATTTTAAACCCTGACCTACTCCCTCAATACATTCTTAAACTTGCACAACTTTCAATTCTGTTTTATTCCATTTTAAAATTTAAATTAAGTTTTAAAACTGATACATAGGCCGGGCATGGTGGTGTACGCTTGTAATCCCAGTACTTTGGGAGGCGGAGACCGGAGGATCCAGGTTCGCGGCCAGCCTCAGCTCTGTCACTCTCTCTCTCCCTGTCTCTCTCTCTCTCTCTCTCTCTCTCTCTCTCTACTTAGTGAGGCCCTCCACAACTTCATGAGACCCGGTTTCAAAATAAAGTATAAAAAATAGGGCCGGGGGTGTGGCGCGGAGGTAGAACGCATATGTAAAGTACTATTGATCCTACCTCTACAGTATAACCACAATCAGTTCATACAAACTGCCACAACAGTCGCAGGTCCTCAGTTCTCTCTTTCATCATTGCTAATCAACCCGATTGCCTTTATTTGCAGGACCAATTCCATCTTAAATTTTTCATATACTAGTGTCTAGATCAAACTTCTTTGACAAATACTCAGATTACCAAAGTTCCTTTTAAAAATGATTTAATAACTTAGTGATTAACCTATGACTTTGGAACCCAGTGGTCCCTTTCTCCTCTTTGTCTGCTATTCTACTAGCATCCATTTGTACTCACTTCCACCCTGCTTTAGTCTGCAGCAAGAAGCTGAAGTATCATTGCTCTTCATTTTCTTGTAGATTATGTATTCTGTCCTTGTGGTCTTGGGATGGCTGTATTCTACGACCAAAAGGCGATTGCTCCTACCAGTGTGTATTTTTGTGTGTGATGGTCTCCTTTCAGTTTCCTGTAACAACTTCTCCTTGCCCCTTCAGACATAAGTATAGAATTATTCTCTCTCATCCACCCCTGGGACATTGCACTATTCCTACATGTTATCTGTAGAGCTATGCCTTTGTCAAACTATATTATATTGCACTAATTTTATTGTACCACTATTTTCCTGATGAAAAACTATTCTTAAGTCTTGGCCTTGCCATCTGCTACTGGGTAAACTTGGAGAATTTATTTAAAGCTGTTATTTTTAATAATATTTACACATTATATATTTATAGAGTTAATGTTATTTTGGTAATTTGAAATGTATACTAAATATTAGTATCTAGAAAAGTTGTTGTGGCACATGTAGTGCTCAATGAATTATATATTATTTTAGAAATTCCTTAGCTTGGGGTTAAAGACATGTCAGAAGAAGAGAAGTAAAAAATAAAAATACTCTCTTATAACAGGCAGAGAATTCCGGAGCACATTCTACAAAGATATTCAGAGCCTCCCCATTGGAAGTCAGCTACAGTTGTTCACGATGGAAATCGGATCAATAAAGGACCCTTAAGCTAGCTTTACTTCTTTGCTTGTTTCATTCAACGGTCCTCTCACTCTTGTACTCTGGATCACTTTGCCAAACAAACACTCTGTATCTGAACCATTATCTCAGGTTCTGTTTTCAAAAAATATCCAAGAAAACACAAAATTCCTAGGACAGAATTTCAGATATTTCCCTTGAAAGATATTTTGACTGTTAGCTTAAGGACCAAACTCTAGTCACTATCATATACTGAGGATCACTTAAGCTCCTATTTTAAAATTCTTAAAACTGTATTTCTTGTTCCTTAAACATATATTACTAACATTATATTGCCAACTTGGGGGGGGCAGGAAAAAAGAAGAATTGTATATGTATGCATGGAGTGGTATTGACTTGGAGGTGCAGGCAAAGGTGATAAAAGTATAAAACTGTGTAGGAAACTACACCAAAGGATAGACTGTTTTCACCCTAGATGTTAATGTTTAATTCTGTTGATGTAAACATAGTTGTTCATTTAGAAAATGTCTCCTTTGTGATGGTAATAAGCCGGTTTAATATGATCACATTTTTAATGTGGCACAGATTTTCTATTACTGTATGAAGTTTTATACATACTAAAAAGCATCCCAAATCATAGTAAAATTTCTATAGCAAAATCTTTATTCTGCTCAGCACTTATACCTCACTTTTGTTAGTTTTCAATATTTTGCACTCTAATATGAATTTAATGCAATTTAAAAATATTTACAAAGTGACAGTGTAGTATAACTGAGTGCTCACATTTCAACAATTTTTTATCCCTAATCTCAGTCTGTGTTGTGAAGACTGATGATCTGATTGAAAAATACCAATGAATGTAGAAGAAGCAGAAAGTTGCGATAGGACTTGGCTAAGTTTTCTTCAAGTCTGATGATGCAGTGACAAGGACATATCATTATGATACAGCAAAAGCTTCCCTTTACTGTCATACCAACCTTGATTCCTTACAAGTTCTTCCTCCCAGTCCTTGTAGTTTGCAACACTCAGGGATCTTTCAGCAGGGCAAGTCTCTCATTGTGCGCAGACTACATTTCTCAACACACCATTCATTCACTGCTGTAAGCAACAAGGCAGGCATCGAGAAGCTATGTTTATATATTCTTGTGTGTCTTTTTCACTGCTAGTTTGCTGTCGAAATAGTAAATCAGATTGAAAGCAGTAAATGGTCATTCTTAGGATCTTTTGGGTCAGATCTGGCTCAGACAGATACACAGAGGTGGTTCTTTAGGAGGCAAATATGATTGTGAGAAAAATGTGTTAATAGAATCTGTGAGTTTTTTATTAATAAAAGTGTTTGAACTGGGCATGGTGGCATACACCTGTTATTCCAGTACTTGGGAGGCTGAGAAAGGAGGATCACAGGTGTGAGACCAGCCTCAAGAACTTAGTGAGGCTCTCAGCAACCTAGTGAGACCCTATTTCAAAACAAACAAACAAACAAATAAATAAAAAGGCTGGGGTGTAGCCCAGAGGTAGAACATCCCTGGGTCTAATCCCTAATACCACAAAAAATAAAATAAAAAGCAATATTTGAAGTAAATGTGGTAAAGTTAATCCTTAAAAATTTAGCATTGACTAGATAGGGGTAAAAATTAAGATATAAACTAATCTATTATAAAAAATGGATCCAGAATACAGAAGATAAAAACAAGATGGACGCTTATTTTTATTTACATAGTCGTGTAGAGGTAGACAGTTCTGCTCCACAAGGATAAGAAGGGATCTGGATTTCTTCTGTCGTAAGGCTTTAGTGTTCTGCTGGGTGTTTGTCTGACTTGTGTAGTTGGCGCTGGACCGCAATAGCAGCATAACCCTTTTAGCCTAAGGTAAGGGAGCAAGAGAGGTAGCAGAAACCAAATAACTTTCTTTTAGAGAAGTGATACAGAAATTGTACATATTGCTTCCACTCATGTTCCATTTGCAAAGACTTGGTCATATGACCACATATAGTGACAAAGAGAACATGGAAAATGGTCTATACCCCAGCAGCTATTGGCACTGCTACTGCTCTCAGAACTGGAGGTGTTTCAACTACAAAATGGAAAGAGAACAGAATCGAGGGGAAATCAGTGGTTGCATGGTACATGTCTATGATATTATAGTATACTATGTGATGGTGTTTATATTATGTTATGTTTAAAATTCAAGGACCAAAGATAAAAGATTTGTTAATAACTTAGGAAGATGAATTAATTTAGTAATAAATCTATGAAAACCATGTCTGTGGATATTGCTTTTCATTACTAAAGTGATAGTAGAGGTGCATAGTATAGATAAAATTACTTGATTTCTGTAAGTCATTAAACAAATTCTACTATCATATATTTAAAACAACATGGGAGATTATAAACTGAATGAGTTATAACTATTAGTATGACGACTAATAGTTAATTAATCACCATTACTAATTGTTAATAGATTGTGTTGAATTTGGGGGGGATTTTTGGTGGTTTTCTATGGAGTTTATCTTTGACTTCAACAAATGTTTTAAGAATTGAAAATGAGGGAGGAGAGGAAAGTTAACTGAAAACTATTGAGAATCTGCTATGTAGGCACTATTGAACTGTTTACTCATAAATACATTATTATACATATAAATCATTAAAGTATTATTAAAGGTAGACATATTATCAACTTTGCAAATAAGAGTAGGTATACAACTTGAATAGAAGCTAAGTTTATCAAATTATGCAAGACAAACTTTAGAAAGAAAACCACAATATTAGATACATACTAAGAATTCTAAACTGAAAGTAGAATATGGAATTAGAGAATTAAATTAGATACTACATTTATATGAAAATACATAACATTTTTAGTACAATTAGAATGTTGAGATTTTATTTATTTTATTTATTTTTTAATATGTTTTTATTGGTGCATTGTAGTCTCACATCACAATGAGTATCAGTTTGGTGTTAACATACATGCACCCAGCTCTTGGTGTCCCTCCCCCCGCCCCCCCCCACATGTAGCACTGAGAATGATGTTGGTATAATCTTATATGTACACATTGTTTATGATAGTAATTCCATAGATTCACTTCTTTCTTGCCCTTCCCCTTCCCTTGTACCCCTTCCCTTGCACCACAGGGTTCTCTGTTGTCATTGGAGTCTCCTTTGTGTCCCCACTACTCCCTAGGTTGCTCATATTAATGAAAATATATGTCCCTTCTTTTTTGTGATTGGCTAATCTCACTTAACATAATGTTCTCCAGATCTTTCCATTTTCTTGCAAATGCTGTTATTTTGTTCTTCTTTATTGCTGAGTAGAATTCCATTGTGTGTATTTCCCATAATTTTGTAATCCATTCATCTGTTGATGGACATCTAGGTTGGTTCCATAATTTGGCCACTGAATTGTGCTGCTA
>PVJS01018929.1:0-34284 GCA_004027185.1 Glis glis | reverse complement strand
AAACCGGGTCTCACGAAGTTGCAGAGGGCCTCACTAGGTAGAGAGAGAGAGAGAGAGAGAGAGAGAGAGGAGAGAGGAGAGAGGAGAGAGAGAGATAGATCACGCGCGTGCGCATGCCCGCTGAGGTTGGCCGCAAATCCGGATCCTCCGGTCTCCGCCTCCCAAAGTACTGGGATTACAAGTGTGCGCCACCACACCTGGCGATCTTTCCATTTTCTAAGATCTTCAATTTCTTTCTTTAGTGTATTATAATTTTCATTGTAGTGGTCTTTGACTTCCTTGGTTAGATTTATCCCAAGACATTTTATAGTTTTTTGAGGTTATTATGAATGGAATTGTTTTCTGGATTTCTTTTCTTTTCTCTTTCTTTCTTTCTTTCCTTCCTTCCTTCCTTGCCTCCTTCCCTCCCTCCCTCCCTCCCTCCTTCCTTCTTTTCTTTTCTTTTCTTTCTTTCTTTCTTTCTTTCTTTCTCTCTCTCTCTCTCTCTCTCTCTCTCTCTCTCTCTTTCTTTCTTTCTTTCTTTCGTACCTGGTATTGAACCCAGAGGCATTCTACCTCCAAGCTATACCCCCAGTCCGATTTTATTTCTTATTTGGAAACAGGGTCTCACTAGGTTGCTGAAAGCCTCACTAAATTGCCGAGGTTGGCTTTGAACCTACTATCCTCCTGTCTCAGCCTCATAAGTACTGGGATTACAAGCATGCACCACCACCCCCAGCCTCTGGATTTCCTTTTCATTGGATTCATGGTTGGCATATAGAAAAGCTACTGATTTTTTTAGATTCACTTTGTATCCTGCTACGTAGCTGAAATTTTTTTTGTGTGTCTTCTTTTTCCTTTTTTTTTTTTTGTGGCACCGGGGATTGAACCCTAGGGCTTCTACCTCTTAGCTATACCACCAGACCTATTTTGTTTATTTTGAAACAGGGTCTCAGAGGGTCTAAATTGCAGAGGGCCTCACTAAGCTGCTGAGGCTGGCCACAGACCTGTGATCCTCCTGTCTCAGCCTCCCAAGTACTGGGATTACAAGCGTGGACCACCATGCCTGGATGTTTTTTTGGGTCTTCTAAGTATAAGATCATGTCATCTGCAGATAGAGATAATTTCAGTTCTTCTTTTCCTATTTGGATTCCTTTGATATCCTTCTCTTGATTCATCAATCTGTCTGGAGTCTTGAGTACTATATTGAAAAGGAGTGGTGATAGTGGGCATCCTTGTCTTGTTCCTGATTTTAAAGGGAAGTCTTGCAGTTTTTCCCCATTCAATATGATATTGGCTTTGGGTTTATTATATAAAGCCTCTATGATGTTGAGGATGTTGAGGTAAGTTCCTTCTATTCCAATTTTCTGCAATGTTTTTAACAGGAATGGGTGGTGAATTTTGTCAAATGCTTTTTCAGTATCTATTAAATGATCATGTGATTTTTGTCCTTAGTTCTACTTATGTAGTTAATGACATGTATTGTTTTGCATATGTTGAACCAGCCTTGCACCCCTGGAGTGAAACCAACTTGCTCATGATGTATAATTTTCTTGATATGGTTTGAATGTATATCACTACTATTTTTTTTTTTTTTGCGGTACCGGGGATGGAACCCAGGGGCGTTCTACCTCCGCGCTACACCCCCGGCCCTATTTTTTATACTTTATTTTGAAACCGGGTCTCACGAAGTTGCGGAGGGCCTCACTAAGTAGAGAGAGAGAGAGAAAGAGAGAGACAGGGAGAGAGAGAGAGAGAGAGCTGAGGCTGGCCGCGAACCCGGATCCTCCGGTCTCTGCCTCCCAAAGTACTGGGATTACAAGCGTGCGCCACCACGCCCGGCTACTATTTTGTTCTGAATTTTTGCATCTATGTTCATCAAGGATACTGGTCTGTAATTTTCTTTTCTTGAGGGATCTTTATTCAGTTTTAGTATTAAGATGATACTGGCCTCATAAGAGGAGTTTGGAAGGATTCTATCTCTTTTAATTTCACAGAATCATTTGTGAAGTATTGGGTTTAGTTCTTCTATAACTGTTTTGTAGAATTCAGCTGGGAATCCATCTGGACCTGGACTTTTCTTTGATGATAGGGTTTTTTTTTTTTGTGGTACTAGGTGTTTAACCCAGAGGCATTCTACCTTCAAGCTACACCCTCAGCCCAATTTTATTTCTTATTTAGAAACAGAGTCTTGCTAGGTTGATGAGAATCTTACTACTTGCTGAGGCTGTCCTCGAACCTGCAATCCTGTCTCAGCCTCCCAAGTACTGAGATTACAGGTGTGAGCCGCCACACCGGCTTGATGATAGGCTTTTTATTATTGTTTCTGTTTGCTTGTTATTGGTCAGTTTAGGCCTCTTGAATCAATTTAGGTAGGTTGTATGTGTCTAGAAATCTGTCAATTTCTTCTATGTTTTCCAGTTTATTAGAATATAAATTTTGAAAATAGTTTCAAATGATCATCCTCTGGATTTCCCCCCTCTGTCTGTGGTGATATCTTCTTTTGCATTTCTTATTTGAATGATTTGGATTGATTCTGTCTTATATTTAGGTTGGCTAAGGGTTTATCAATCTTGTTAATCTTTTCAAAGAACCAACTTTTTGTCTTGTTGATCTTTTATATTCTTTTTTATCCTCAATTTAATTGATTTATGCTCTGATTTTAATTATCTCTTACATTCTCCTGGCTTTGGGATTATCTGTTCCTGTTTTTCAAGGGCTTTGAGGTGTGTCATGAGGTTGTTTATTTGATGACTTTGTTTTTCTTTTTTTCGGTACTGGGGATTGAACCCAGGGGCATTCTACCTCCAAGCTACATCCCCAGCTCTAGTTTTTATTCCTTATTTTGAAACAGGGTCTCACTAAGTTTCAGAGGGCCTCACTAAGTAGCTGAGGCTCGCTGGGAACCTGCGATCCTCCTATCTCAGTCACGCCTGGTGTGACTGTTTTTCTTATGTGGGCACTCAGTGCTATAAATTTTCCTCTTAAACTGCCTTCAAAGCCAGGAGTGGTGGCGCATGCCTGTAATCCCAGTACTTGGGAGACTGAGACAGGAGGATTGTAGGTTCGAGGACAGCTTCAGCAAGTAGTGAGATTCTCATCAACCAAATGAGATCCTGTTTCAAAATAAAAATAAAATAGGGCTGGGGGTGTAGCTTGGAGGTGGAATGCCCCTGAGTTCAATCCCCAATACCAAAAGAAAAAAAACTGCCTTCAAAGTGTCCTATAGATTTTTGTACATTGTCTCTATTTTTGTTTAACTCTAGAATTATTTAATTTCTCCCCTTCTTTCTTTTTTTTTTTTTACCTTTTGCCACCTTTAATGTAGCTTTGAGTCATCTTAAAATTCCATGGTACAAAAGAGAAGGAAGGGTTGCCAAAGTAGAGAAGGTCAAATTGTCAGGGTGAGCTCGATAGCTCCGAGGAGAGTCCTAAGGAGTTCCCTGGCCTGGGAAAAGGAAACTCACCTCAGGGCGCCCCGGGGTCCTTGGGTCTGTGTAGAAAAGAATTTCAACATGCACCAGTCAGAGAAAAGACAGAGGTTTAATTCAAGGAAAAGGGAAATATGTTCAGGGAAACGCGGGCCACCTCAAGATGTAAGAGCAGCATCCATGAATTCTTACAGTCTCTTTTTATAGGCACTGGAAATGGGGAGGGAGTTGGTTAGAGGTACTCGGTGGGAAAATGCCTCCTTTCTTTGAAGTTTTTCCACAGGAAGATGTTGATTCCCTCCCGGGAGTGGAGACAGAGTCTGATGGCCAGCGGGTGGTCAGCTGAGTGTAACAACAGGTATGATCTTTTGGAGTTCTGGTGGAATGTGAGGTTCTTTCTCTTCCAAAACTAATCGCTTCAGGAATTTCAGATGTGAAGCTAGCCCATTGTGTTCTTAAAGATATGGGTCTTTGCCTCTTTTTGGCATGTCCTAGGCAAACCTGCAAGGCATGGTTAGGACTTCAGATTACTCCTTCCCTTCCCGTCTTGTCTCCTTTCTACCTAAAATTTTATTTCTTCTATTCCACCTTATCAAAATGGGGGGGGTCAGATGTGTCATGATATGATAAAATGTACATATATCATGGATGTTGTAAAGACTAAATAAAATAAAAGAGTAAATCACCAAGAACAGTTGCTGGCATGTAGGGGGGGGGAGTCTTAAAGACATATCACTCCCCAGACCACTTTTACTTACTGTCATCTAGGGAAACCCTAAAATTAGCTCAAGAACCACACATGGGACAGTATTATTCTTCTTTTTAAGAACTTATGAGCTGGATGTGGTAGCACACACCTGTAATCCTAGTACTTGGGAGGCTGAGACAGGATCCCCTTATTTCTTTTATGATTCACTCCTCATTCAAAAGTATATCATTCAGTCTCCATGTATTTATGTACTTTCTTTTGGTTGTTCTGGGGTTGATTTCTACTTTCATTCCATTATGATCTGAAAAGATGCAAGGAATTATATTGCATATTTTGAATTTGCTGGTACTTGCTTTGTGGCCCAGAATATGGTCTATTTTGGAAAAGCTTCCCTGAGCAGCTGAGAAGAATGTGTTGTTGGTTGGAATATTCTGTATATGTCTATTAGGTCCATTTAGTTTATAGTGTTCTTTAGGTCTGAAGAGTCTTTATTCATCTTTTGCTTGGAAGGTTGATCTAGTGGTGTGAGTGGTATTATTGTATTGGGGTCTATTTGAGACCTAATGTATTGAAGAATTTGTTTTATAAAGTGGGTGCACCCACATTTGGGGCATAAATGTTTACTATCGTTATACCTTCTTGTTGGATTGTTCCTTTTATGAGTAAGAAGTGACCTGCTTTGTCTCTTTTGATAAGTTTTGATTCTTACTTATGGCCTCGATTTCTCTATTGATATATTCTTTCATTTTCTGTATGCTTTTTCTGATTTCATTTCTGAGACCATTGATCATATTGGAAATCAAATTCTGAATTCTCCTTCTGGTATTTTCTGTAGCTCTGTATTGGTGATCTACCTTGTTGTGGAGTTGTGGGAATTTATTGTTCCCTCATTGGTCTTCATTCTCATGTTTTCTGGATTCTTAGGATTGTGTTTCTGTTGTCTTGGCATCCTCTTCCTCTTTGCATGGGAGTCCTTTGACTCTTTTTTTTTTTTCGGTACCGGGGGTTGAACCCAGGGGCGTTCTACCTCCGCGCTACACCCCCGGTCCTATTTTTTTATACTTTATTTTGAAATCGGGTCTCATGAAGTTGCGGAGGGCCTCACTAGGTAGAGAGAAAGAGAGAGAGACAGGGAGAGAGAGAGAGAGAGCTGAGGCTGGCTGCGAACCCGGATCCTCCGGTCTCCGCCTCCCAAAGTACTGGGATTACAAGCATGCGCCACCACTCCTGGCCATCCTTTGACTCTTCATGGTCCCTTAATAATAAGTCCTATGTTGGGGGTACCTATTTGCCTCAACGGATCTATCTCATGTAATCAAACTTTTGAGTTATTCCACAGAACCACTTTAACAGGATATAGTTCTTAGTCATTGCAGGTAAGCAGGAGTCTGTGGTTGGCTACAGGCCTGCGTTTTCTTCAGGCCCACATATTGCAGGGCCAGGGACTTTAATGTTGTATTTCAGAGCCTGAGGCCTGCGGGCTGGGATTTAATGCCCCACAGATACCACCGCTGCTCTGCTGGCTGCAATCATGTGAAACCCCAGGAAACACTGACCTCTGGCCTCTGTGGGCACTGGGCCCAAGCTCAGCAGGGCCAGTGATATTGATGTTCTGAGCTTGAGGCCTGGCTGGATGAGCTTTGATGGCCCAGGGACACTACCACTAATCTGCTGGTTGCGATCACATTGAGTACTGTCAGTCACTTGCCTGCATGATCACCAGGTACAAACTCTGCTGGCTGATAGTGTTGTGTTCTCAGCCTGTAGCATGGCTGTCTGAACCAAATTGCCCCAGAAACTCTACTGCTGGTCTGCAGCTGTGATCACATGAAATCCTGATGGCCCCTGGCCTCCTTGTTTTCAGGGCCCAAACTCTGACAGGGAGGGATTGTCCCATTCTGAGCCTGGGGATAGGGTGGCTGAGTAATTAGCCCCAGGGACCCACCGCTGCTGTTCTGGGCAACTGTGGTCAGTTGAGACCTTGTTGGCTTCTGGCCTTGGTACTTGTGGGGCCTACACACTACCCGGTAAGAGTTTATAGCTTTCCAAGCCTACGGCATGCTTGGCTGAGTTATTTCACTCCATCAGACACCACTGCTAGAGGTCCTGTGGGATCACTGGAGACCCTTTAGCAGTGGGGAGAACTGCCAACCCTAAGTCCCTCCTGCCCAAGTGTCCCTAGGGACTGTCTGCTAATTCATGTTTCTGTTGTATCCGACTGTAGCCCCTGCCCCCACCTCTGCAGGGATGATTTGCCAACTCACAGACCCCCACCAGTTTGTGTGTTGTCATGCAAGTTCCTGTAACTGCACATGCTCTATCTGGAATGATTTGTAAACTCACGGTCTTGAGTGCTGCTTGGTTCCCTGCAGGAAGGGTCTGTAGTTTCTCGGTCCCAATGAGTTCAGCTTCAGCCACAGGAATTCACTGGGCGATTTGACTGTTTGGTCTGGAGATTCCCAATGGTCTTGACAAGGTGGGTTGTAGCCACTGGATTCCCTGCAGGAAGGGCCTGTCATTTCTTGGTCCAGACAAGTTAAGCTGCAGCCACAGGGGTTTGCTGGCTAGTTTGGCTGGGTGGTCTGATGAGTTGTGTCTTGAGGTAATCAAGTGGGAAGAGATGTGATTGTTTTTTGTGTTGGTTTTCTGCAATCACTGGCTGGACAAGATTTAGCTTCTTCTATGCTGGAGTTGGTCTCTGAGAGCCGCTGAATTCTGGCAGCCACCAGCTCCCACACGGGGTTGCCAAGATCTTATTTTTTATTTTGAAACAGGGTTTCGCTAGGTTGTTGAAAATCTCTCTATTTGCTGGCCTCAAATCTTTGATCCTCCTGTCTAAGCCTTCCAAGTACTGGGATGACAAGCATGCACCACATCTGACTGGCCAATAATATAAATTTTATAAAATATGTTCACTAATCACATCATTTAAACATTTTCATCTAAATCTTAGAGTTGAAAATGTCTTCATTCAGGTAGTGAGGAAAACCAGTCATCTTTGTTATTCCCATTAGCCCCAATCAGACTCACTTTTGACCTTACTTTTCAATTTAAATATATGTGTTATGCATTTTAAAGGATGGCATAAAAACTATTGGAGAAAGGTTATAGAACATATTTGAAAAGATAGATTACTGAAAGCAGTCAAGATTTAAATGACATGAATCCAACATAAATAATTCATCAATGGTAAAAGGTGATAAATCAAAATGCTATTTCTTATTACTTAATTTATAGTGATGCAGTATAATTTGTAGCTCAAAATACTAGATTTTACTACTAAATAATAGTAGTAAATTTTACTACTAAATTTTACTACTAAATAATAGTAGTAAAAAACTACTACTTACTAAATACTACTAAAAAATAGAAAGATTATCATACAAAGTATGCTCAGATGCTGCTGTTTAAATAACTAAATAAAAATTGTATGTGACTAAATAAAAATCATATGTAAAATAGGAATTACATGTGTTAATTTTTTTAGATATCATGATCAAGATTTTAAAAGATCTATGTAATTTATTTAATGAGACCCTGTTTCAAAAAAAAAAAAAAGTGCTGGGGATGTAGCTCAGCAACAGAATGTCCCTGGGTTCAATCCTCAGTACCAGCCCGCTCTCATACTACTGAAGTGCATGAGCTGGGCATGGTGGTGCACGCCTGTAATCTCAGTTCTTGGGAGATTGAGACAGGAGGATCGAAGGTTCGAAGATAACCTCAGCTACTTAATGAGATTTTCAGCAATTTAGAGAGACCCTGTTTCCAAATAAAAAATAAAATAGGGTTGGGGGCATAGTCTGGAGGTAGAAGGCCTCTGGGTTCCATCCCCACTACCACACAAAAATAAATAAAGTACACGAATACCAGGAGAAGAGGATTATTGGGAGCTATTTTATATGCTGCCTATCTTGGCTACCATCTGAAAATTTTTCTAGTTGAAGAATCAATTTAAAATGTCATTAAAAATTTTACCTAAGATTACTACAGCTGGTCTTGGAATCGATTTGAGCACATGTGAACATAAAGAAATACGTGTCAATTTAGTTCCATCAAAGAGAGAGAAATAGCTAGGCATGGTAGCTACACCTGTAATCCCAGTACGTGGGAGGCTGAGACAGAAGGATTGCAGGGTTGAAGACAGCCTCTGCAACTTAGCAAGACCGTCAGTAACCTAGTGAGACCCTGTTTCAAAATAAAAAGGGCTGGGAGTGTAGCTTGTAGGTAGAATGCCACTAGGCTCAATCCCCAATACAGAGAGAGAGAGAGAGAGAGGAGGAAGTAGAGGAGGAGGAAGTATCACTAGGAAACAATGCACACAGAAACAAGTTATAATATATTATTATTAAATCTTTTTTTGTGTGTGTGATACTGGGGATTGAACCCAGGGACATTCTACCTCCAAGCTACACCCCCAGCCCTATTTTTTATTCTTTATTTTGAAACAAGGTCTCACTAAGTTGTGGAGGGCCTCACTAAGTAGCTAAGGCTGGCCGCGAACCCGGATCCTCCTGTCTCAGCCTCCCAAATACTGGGATTACAAGTGTGCACCACCACACCTGGCTATTATTAAATCTTTGATTAATAAATATGAACTAAGTTATATCAAATAGAAACCATAATACAATTGTTATTACTATCTACCATAATAATTGCAGACAGAATTTCTCTCTACTAGGCCTATTATTTTCTGCTCACAGAGTTTGTTATTGACATTACAACAAAATAATGGAAAGGCAGGAGATGTGTGTTTGGAATAACTGGAGCCTAAGAGAATGTTATTAGAAAAGTCAAAATATTAAATATTAAGCCAAAGCCAAACTTTCCATTACTAGAATCCATTCTGAGGTAAGGAAACTATCATACTAAGAAGAACAATAGAACTGAAGAAAAGCCACCCATCAAAGCATTGACAGAAACCCACAGCGTGTCTTCAATTATTGCTAGAACAATTTAATGCAAAATAAATAAGGTGTGACAAGTGGAATTTCTAGTGACAGACTGATGTTATTAAAAAAACTCAAAAGAAATAAAAGTATTATATGAATAGCAGTATCTTTGGAAGCATAGGTATCACTTCTAGTCAGGTGATTTTTTTTATGGTGCCAAGGCACATATCTTTTTTAAAAATAATTATTTTTATTGCTCCCCTTCTCTAGTTCCCTTTGTATTTAGTTTAGCTTTTTTCTCCCCTATTTTTCTATTTTCTTCTATTTGCCATTTCTTTAACTTTGCTTCTGGTCTTAAAAGTATCACCAGCATTTGCATTAATATATCTGAATCACAAGAACACGAAACAAATGTTTGAGTTTCTGTTTGGCTTCCAACTTCTTTTCCTCAAAGGAAGGTATCGAGAAGATACTGACGTCCACATCTGAGGACACCTTGCTTGGACAGCAGGGCAATTTGAACATTCTCTTCTGTTGGTGTTGAAGTCACCCAGGTCCAAGATCTTGTGTTCTGATATTAAAACACTGATCAAGCGTGGCAGTTATGTTGCCACCATGAATAGTACCTTGGATCCTTTAACAGCTGTATTGAGCTGTATCTGACATCTAGCACCTTGAACGTAAAAACTTCAATCTCACTTTTTCCTTTTCACTGTAAGATTGAGCATTTTTATACTTTTATTGGTGCAATGTGAGGTTCAAGGTGATACAAACATACACGTACACAGAACTTGGTGTGTTTCCCTCCGATTGCCCCCTCCCCCTTCCTCCCTTCCCATACATAGTGAGACCGGATGGACTTAACCTTATTTGAACGGTTCCTTCCTCAATCCTCGTTTTTCCCCTCCCCATCTTTTTTTTTTTTTTTTTGGTGGTACTTGGGATGGAACCCAGGGTCATTCTACCTCCAAGCTACACCCCAAGTCCAGTTTCATTCTTTTATTTTGATACAGGGTCTGGCTATGTTGCTGAAAGTCTCACTAAGTTGCTAAGGCTGTCCTCGAACCTGCAATCCTCCTGTCTCAGCCTCTCAAGTACTGGGATTACAAGTGTGTGCCACCATGCCCGGCTCCCCTTCCACTATTCTAGTGGTTTCTTTCCTCATTTATCTGAAGTCACTTTGTTTCCTATCTTCTCTCTAGCTTCCACATATGAGAGAAAATATTCTATCCTTGACTTTCTGAGACTGACTGATCTAACTTAGGATAATATTCTCTAGTTCCATTCATTTTCCTGCAGATGACATAATTTTGTTCTCCTTTATGGATGAGTAAAATTCCATTGTGTGTATATACCACATTTTCATTATAAGATTGAACTTTTTTGGGCACTAGGGATTGAACCAAGGGGCGTTCTACCTCTGAGCTACATCCCCAGCCCTATTTTTTATTTTTATTTGAAGCAGGGTCTCACTAGGTTGATGACAGTCTCACTACTTCCTGAGACTGTCTGCAAACCTGCGATCCTCCTGTCTCAGCCTCCCAAGTACTGGGATTACAAGCATGTGCCACCACACCCGGCTTAAGATCAAACTTTGAATAGTTTTGTTTGGGCAGTACTGGAGATTGAACCCAATGCTAGTATGTGTGAGACACATTCCACTGAGACACATTCCCAGCCCTTTTTATTTTGCATTTTGAGGGCGTCTTTCTAAATTGCTCAGGCTGGCCTCAAACTTGCCATCCTTCTGCCTCAGCTTCCCCAGTAGCTGGGATTATAGGCATGCACCACCATGCCTGGCCTGAATGTTTTGATAGAAAAACTCCCAAGGTAGGATATAAACAGGTTTGCAATCGATAACTTTGGTGATAACCTTGGTGGATATGGCAAACATTGTTAGTTGCCAATGCAACCTTATTAAGAACCTTGATTCTAATCAGATTATCAGGTGGCAATGTACACAGTAAAGATGGGATCTCTTCCATCTTTATAACTATATAAATTTATAAATATATATTTTTGGTACTAGAGAGTGAACCTAGGGGCATTCTACCTCTGATCTACAACCCGAGCCCTTTTTATTTTTTATTTTGAAACACAGTCTTATTAAATTGCTGAAGCTGGCCTCAAACCTGCGACCCTCCTTTCTCAGACTCCCAAGAACTGGGATTACAGGTGTGTGCCACCACACCTGGTTTATGTCTACTTACTTTCAAAAGAATATGAGATTGGAATAGCTAATGATGATAGACCCAGGGATTACCAATAAAGCACAAGATTTGATCAGCTATCTGGGAACAAAGGATAGACCTAGTTATCTGAGAACTTTTGCTAAGTCGTGGTTTGAACGTTTGTGAGCTAGGACTTCTATTTATTTCCAGAACTAGGTGTTAAAGCAATCAATAGCGATTTAAAGCAGCTGCTTCAGGAGAAATGTCAGACTCTTTGCTCTTTAAAAATGTTAATGGGAAATTTCAAAATCTGCGAACTCTTTTCAACACCTTCACTTTCTGAAATCCAAAATTACTAGTATGAAAAAGGAATCCGATGCAATCCAGTCAAATCGAATGGCACTTACTGACACAGCTGCCATTTGCACCAGAAAATGAAGCAAAATTGGCAGGATACATAACTAGCTATTTGCAGAGGCACTTGAAACCCACAGCCTATGTTTGCATGGATTCCTGGCACACGGTTCTTAGTGGCAAACAAATGTTCATCTGAGAGCCTGGCTTAGGTATTCATCACCCTATAAACCTTACATTTATTTCACACCTGCTTTTGAAGCTTGGAAATACTGCCAAGTTGTTTTCCCAGATGGATTTGGCAAAAATTTTAGCACACTGCACAATGTTATAATCAGATTACATCTACTTCTTAAATTCATTAAATATCTTGAATTAAAAAAAAAGTGATGTCTACTTCAGAAAGGTTTCTGATGCCCTCAGAGGTCCTTATCATTTTGACCAGAACAACACAAACTGGGAATGGGAGAGCCGTGGTCCCAGGGTACGCTTGACCTGGATTCTTCCCTCAGAAAGTGCCTAGTCAGATGAGGCTATCCATGCTCAAAGCTATAAAGATTTTGCTACTTTCTTCTAGAAAACCATTCTACAAGCTAATTGCTTCTATTATGGAAATGTATTCCCAGACCAAACTGCAAGGGTGATTTTGAAAACTTAGTGTGGTGCAACTTGTATATAAAAACTGCTGAGGCGGGAAGAAGGGAGCAGCCAGTGATCAGTCCTTGTTCATGCTTTCAGGTTGTCTATGGCTTAAACAATGAACCTTTTCTATCTTTTTTTTTTCATGATACTGGGGATTGAACCCAGGGGCATTCTACCTCTGAGCTCCAGGCTACACCCCCAGCTCTATTTTTTATACTTTATTTTTATTTATTTATTTATTTATTTATTTATTTATTTATTGCAGTACTGGGGATGGAACCCAGGGACATTCTACCTCCGAGCTACACCCCCAGCCCTATTTTTTATTCTTTATTTTGAAACAGGGTCTCACTAAGTTGTGGAGGGCCTCCTCACTAAGTAGCTGAGGCTGGCCGTGAACCTGTGATCCTCCTGTCTCAGTCTCCCTAATACTAGGATTACAAGCGTGCGCCACCACGCCCGGCTCCTTGAGTTTTTAGAAAAGACAGTTTGGGCACTTTAAATAACCACAGTGCTATGTTCCCACTGTAAGCAGGAAGTGAAGTAATGGGAATATCAATATTTCCCCAACTATAAAGTCCAGCTTTTCTCTTCCATGTACTAAAAAGGCTGTGGAGGGGAGTTGTTAAGAACTTGAACCCAGGCCAGACTGCCTGAATCCTGGGCTGAAACCTGGCTCTGCCATTAGTTAATTGATGACAATCTTTTTTTACTTTGTCTTCTTTATCTGTAAAATGGGAATAACTGCCTGTGTCATAGGGTTATTAGAAGATGAAATGAATCAACCTATGTAGGGAATTTAGAGCAGTTAGCGCAAGTTACGCACCAGCTATGGTGATTTATGATGTTTCTGATACATTTGCTGAAGGAAGTTTTATTGGAATCCCAAGACAATTAAATCAATGTATACTTCCAACTATATTTTTGCAGAAAAAAAGTATTGGTTTTGAAAAGTCATTTAGCTATCTTATTAAAAGATGAATAGCATATTATTAGTTAAAAGTAATGTAGAAGCTGGGTGTGGTGGTGCACGCTTGTAATCCCAGTACTTGGGAGGCTGAGACAGGACAGGAGGATCGCAGGTTCACGGCCAGCCTCAGCTACTTAGCAAGGCCTCCACAACTTAGTGAGAGCCTGTTTCAAAATAAAGAATAAAAAATAGGGCTGGGGGTGTAGCTGGGAGGTAGAATGCCTCTGGGTTCAATCCCCAGTACTGCAAAAAAAAAAAAAGTAATGTAGGATATTTTAAAAGTAGTTTTCATTCTGTACAAACATCCCAAGATGACTATTATTTAAAGGTCCTACAATTTATTTAGCAAATATTTATTGAGCAGCTACCATGTGCAGGGCACTGTTCTAGCACGGGGTCAATGGTGTATACATATGAACACGCAAAGTTCTCGTTCACATGGCATTTATATCCTTTCAGGAGGACACGGAAAGTAAATTAGCCTCCAAATGCTATCAGGTGGTGTTAACTTCTATGAAGAAATATAAAGCTGAGTCAGGGTCAAGAGCGGTGGAGAGGAGGCGTCTAGAGGGACAGCCTCTCTAACAGGTCACACAAGAATGGCCTAAAGAAGCGAGTGAGTTGCCGGGCGTGGTGGCGCACGCTTGTAATCCCAGTACTTTGGGAGGCAGAGACCGGAGGATCCCGGTTTGCGGCCAGCCTCAGCTCTCTCGTTCTCTCTCTTTCTCTCTCTCTCTCTCTCTCTCTCTCTCTCTCTGTCTCCTTAGTGAGGCCCTCCGCAACTTCGTGAGACCCGGTTTCAAAATAAAGTATAAAAAATAGGGCCGGGAGCGTAGTGCGGAGGTAGAACGCCCCTGCATTCAATCCCCGGTACCGCAAAAAAAAAAAAAAAAAAAAGAAGCGAGTGAGCAAGGAGCCATGAGGACATGGCATGGAAGGGCTGTCTGGGAAGAGGGACCAGCAAGGCAAAGGGCTGGGATGTGACAGCACCTGGTGAGCTCAAGGAACAGCAGTGTGTGATTTAAACCCAGGGAACTGACTCCAGAGTTTGCAGTCCAAATTCCCACAATGACTTTCCTTCATAATCTCTCTCCTTCAGACAGGAAGAGTATATGAAAACATGATGATCACAGTTAAATTTAAATTATATAGTCTTATGTCCATGTGTTATGGTGAATAGCACATGGATTCCAAAGAATCAGAGTGGACAGCAAGTTTGAATTTCCCTTTTCAAAAGCAGCTCAGAGTAGGAAGCAAAATATATTCAATTCAAAAGAAGCAACTAAGACATCCTCAAAAATATCAGAAAGACCCTTAGCTTAGGGGTTTTGTGTAAAGTATGTGTAAAATCTTGCATGCCTATGTCTTTTTCTGGGATGAGTTCTAGATTCTTGCCTGAAGAATCTCTGATTCTACTAAAAGTTAAAAATCACCACATCAGCTGGGCATGGTGGTGCACACCTGTAATCCTTGTACTTGGGAGACTGAGACAGGAGGATCAAAGGTTCAAGGCTAGACTCTGCAACTTAGAAAGAACCCGCTTCAAAATTTTTTTAAAAGACTGGGGGTATAGCTTGGAGGTAGAATGCCTCTGGGTTCAATCCTTAGTACCAAAACAAAACAAAACAATCACCACATCAGTGGATAGTACTTTAGAACCTAAAAATATTTTTGGTTTTGTTAAAAAAAAGAAAAAGAAAAAAGTCAGGTGTGGTGGTTCACGCCTGTAATCCCAGTACTTGGGAGGCTGAGATGAGAATTACATGTTTGAGGCCACCCTCAGTAATTTAGTGAGATCCTGTTACAGAACAAGAAACAAAAATAGAACCAAGATGGCAGGATAGCGAGAGGCAGCGTGTTGCTGGCGCTCTGAGAGTTGGAGCTCAGCCGGCAAGAAGACTGCATCTTGAAAATAAAAGTAGGGCAGCCAAAACTCAACAAAACAATGAGAGCCAAAGTGCAGCGGAATGCGAGGCAGTGGAAAGAGTGGAAGGTGGTAGGGAGCTCAAAGCATTTCACCTGGTAAACAGAGAGCGGAGACAAAGGTGCCTTCTTGGCTGAGCCACACCAGCACCACGGCTCCTGGAATCCTCCAGCAAAGAAACAGCTGATTCTTGTGAAACCAGCAATTATAGTCCACCATTGAAAGCAGTTGACATCAGACCATGATGAAGCCTAAGTCGAACCAGATCCACACCTACAACAGCAACAACTGCAAAGGGTGGGACGCAAGTCTCAGCCCCCGCAAAGAAAATGATGCGGAGAGACATAGATGAGGCGGCCAGGCACAGGAGCCCCCAACACCAAGAAGACGAGCAGGTGAAACACGGCACCCCTGGAGTAGCCTAGCACTGGCACAGAACACCACAGCACGGAGGACATGGATGGATATGGCATGGACCCCCAGAGCTGCCCAACAATGAGAACACGGGTGAGTGAGATAAAGGGAGGCAGCGTGTCGCTGGCACTCTGAAACTTGGAAATCGGCTGGTGGGAAGACTGCTTCTTAACAAGAAAAGCAGGGCAGACAAAACAAAGAGAGCCGAAGAGCAGCGGAGTGCAAGGCAGTGGACAGAGTGGGGGGCTAAACAGAACTCCATGCATTTCACTTGATAAGTGGAGAGTAAAGGCGAAGGCGCCATCCATGCGGGGCTACACCTACACCGCAACTCCCAGAGACCAACGGCAAAGAGACAGCAGATCCTTGTGAAACCAGCGACTGTAGACACCATTGAAACCGATCAATTCCAGAACATGATGAAACCCTAGCCAATCCAGACCCGCACCTACAACGACTATGGTTTCAAGGGGTGGGCTGTGAGCCTCTGCTTCCACAACGAGTGTGATGAGGAGAGACAAAGAAGAGGTGGCCATACACAGGAGGAGCCCAACTCTGAGAACTTGAGCCAGCAAGCCACGGCCCCCTATGAGCAGCCCAACACCATCCTGAGCACATAGGTAGACGAGACATGGCCCCCTCCCCAGAGGCCCAGCACTGAGAACATGGGTGGGTCAGCCCTCGGCCCTGCCCCCAGAGAACCCCGCACTGGGGACATGGGGCAGGTGAACCCTCGGCCCTGCCCCTGGAGACACCCAGCGCTGGGGATGTGGGGCAGGTGAGCCCTCTGCCCTGCCCCCAGAGAACCCCTCCCTCCGGTGCTGGGGACACGGGGCCGGTGAGCCCTCAGCCCCGCCCCCAGAGAACCCATCAACCCGGTGCTGGGGACGCAGGGCAGATGAACCCTTGGCCCCACCCCCAGAGAACCCCTGGCGCTGGGGACACAGGGTGGGTGAGCCCTTGGCCCTGTCCCCAGAGACCCCCTGGCACTGGGGACGAGGGGCGGGCAAGCCCTTGGCCCCACCCCCGGAGAACCCCTCCCCCCAGTACTGAGGATGCGGAGCAGGTGAGCCCTCAGCCCCAACCTTGGAGAACCCCTTCCCCCGGCGCTAGGGATGCAGGGTGGGTGCTCCTAGAGACCCCCAGGCACTGGGGACGCGGGGCAGGTGACCCCTTGACCCTGCCCCCAGAGAAACCCTCCCCCCAGCACTGGGGATGTGGAGGGGGGTAAGCCCTTGGCCCTGCCCCCAGGCAACACCTCCCCCGGTGATGGGGACACGGGGCAGGTGAGCCCTCGGCCCCGCCCCTGGAGATCCCTCCTCCCCCCGGCGCTGGGGATGCAGGGCGGGTGAGCCCTTGGCCCCGTCACTGGAGACCCCCTAGCGCTGGGGACGCGGGTAGGAGAGCCCTGAGCCCCACCCCCGGAGAGACCCCCAGGTGCTGGGGATGTGGGGCGGGAGAGCCCTGGGCCCCTCCCCCAGAGAGCCCCCAGCGTTAGGGATGCAGGGTGGGTGAGCCCTTGGTCCCACCCCCAGAGATCCCTGGTGTGGGGACATGGGGCGGGTAGCCTTTGGCCCCACCCCCGGAGAACCCCTCACCTCGGCGCTGGAGACACGGTGTGGGTGAGCCCCTGGCCCCGCCCCAGAGTACCCCAGTGCTGAGGTCACGGGAGGATGAGCCACGACCCCACACAGGAGGGACTCCAGACAAAGAGAGAAAACCTGAGGTGAGCGAAGAACTAACTGGGGGAGACGGGAGGGAAGAACAGGGAAACAAACTGGTGCACAGGATAGACATACACAAAGATATCAAAGTCAACTACTGCACTGAAAACGGGAAGGAGGAAGGGGGGATGCAGGGGGGTGGGAATTGGGGAGGGCTGATTGACTGATGAGTGCATGTATATGTCAACCACCCTGAAATCCTTCAAGTTGTATGATTGCAATGCACTAAAAACAAAAAGAAACAAAAATAGGGCTGGGGGTGTAGCTCAGTGGTAAAGTGCTTGCCTAGCATGCATACGACTCTGGGCTTAATCCCAAGTACTGAGATTACAGATGTGTGCCATAGCACCCAGACTGTGCCCTATTTTAAGGGCAAACTGAAGAACAGCATATAACTTTATAGAAAATCAGCTGCCTGGTTATGAGACTACTCTGAATTCATAACTGAGTATTCTAAGCTTTCTATTTCTGAGGTAGTGCCAAATATTCTGAGTAAAGAGAATCTAAATCAGTAGTTCTCAAGTTAGAAAGTATGTTATTTTGGGTCCTCTGAGAGTCAGCTACCAAAATAGGATTCACTGTGAAAGGATTTTATTAGGGGAAACACCTGCGTGAGGGAGGATGGGAGCGGGCAGAGAGGCTGGGAGAGCCTCACACAGTACGCCTGCCTGACCTGAAAGAAGTCGGGGAGGGAGGCAGGAAGTGGCCTGGGCCCCTGAGCAGTCTAAGGAAGTTCAGCAAGGCTGCCGGGGAGTCCTGGAGCCAAAGTCATGCGTCAGAAAAGTCCTGTGTCTCTTGGGCTTGGGCCTGCAGCACTCAGCTGATGGCTGGAGCAGCTTGCGAGATGCCTGACTTCAGCAAACTCGAGCTGGATTACAGTGCAGTGCTGCAGCCAATTATGCTGTAGGTGAAGTTAGGTGCAGTCCCTTGGCCACAGAGTAGTATTCGAATTATGTAGGGAGCGCCAGGTGTGGTGGTGCATGCCTGTAGTCCCAGTATTTCAGAGGGTGAGACAGGAGGATCACAGGTTCGAGGCCAGCCTCAGCAGTTAAGCAAGACCCTGTTTCAAAATAAAAAATAAAAAGGGGCCGGGCGTGGTGGCGCACGCTTGTAATCCCAGTACTTTGGGAGGCAGAGACCAGAGGATCCGGGTTCGCGGCCAGCCTCAGCTCGCTCTCTCTCTCTCTCTCTCCCTGTCTCTCTCTCTCTCTCTCTCTCTCTCTTTCTCTCTCTACTTAGTGAGGCCCTCCACAACTTCGTGAGACCCGGTTTCAAAATAAAGTATAAAAAAATAGGGCTGGGGGTATAGCGCGGAGGTAGAATGCCCCCGCGTTCAATCCCCGGTACCGCAAAATAAAATAAAATAAAAAGGGTGGAGGTGTAGCTCGAAGGTAGAACCCCCCTGGGTTTAATAAACAGGAGGAGGAGGAGGAGGAGGAGGAGGAGGAGGAGGAGGAGGAGGAAGGGAGCTGTTTCTCTGCATCTTCACCCACTAGCAGAGCCCCTCCACCATGACCCAAGATTTCATTAGCAAGCTGGGCATGGTGGCACACACCTGTAATCCCAGCATTTGTGAGGCTGAGACAGGAGGATATCAGGTTCCAGGCCAGCCTCAGCAACTTAGTAAGACCATGTTTCAAAATAAAAAATAAAAAGGGCTGGGAGTACCTCAGTGGCAGAGCACCCCTGGGTTCAATCCCTAGTATTGGGTGTATACACACACACACACACACACACACACACACACACACACACACACACGTCATTAGCAGCCATGGGGGTCTGCTGCCTAGTAGAGAAGCCTGCCCAGGAGACAGGGACTGGTGGGAAGGTGTCATGTTCCTCACATGGACTGAGATGGTGACAGGGGTTGAGATCATGGGAAATAGAAAAATATCTTCTGAGCTGGGCATGGTGGCACATGCCTGTAATTCTAGTACTTGAGAGGCTGAGATAGGAGGATCACAGGTTCAAGGACAGCCTTAGCAATGTAGCAAAACTCTCAGCAACCTAGTGAGATGCTGTTTCAAGATAAAAAATCAAAAAGGTTGGGGGTGTAGCTCTAAGGTAGAATGCCCTTGGGTTCAATCCCCAGCACCACACACACACAAATAAATAAATAACAATCTTCTGTTTTGATGTTTACTTCATGAATGATGTATTAGTTTGGATTTAAAATGTCCCCCTAGCTGGGCATGATGGCGCACGCTTGTAATCCGAGTACTTGGGAGGCTGAGACAGGAGGATCACAGATTCAAAGCCAGCCTCGGCAATTTAGCGAGGCCCTCCGCAACTTAGTGAGTTTCAAAATAAAGAATAAAAAATTGGGCTGGGGGTGTAGCTCGGAGATAGAATGCCCCTGGGTTCAATCCCTGGTACCACCCCCCCAAAAAATCCCAAGGATAAAATTGTTCATAATTTAGCAGTGTATGGTGGCACATGCTTGTAATTCCAGTACTTGGGAGGCTGAGACAGGATGATTGCAGATTTGAGGACAGTCTCAACAAGTAGTGAGATTCTAATCAACCTAGTAAGACCCTGTTTCAAAATAAAAATAAAAAGTGAGACAGGCGTGGTGGCGCAAACTTGTAATCCTAGTACTTGGGAGGCTGAGACAGGAGGATAAGGGTTCGTGGCCAGCCTCAACCACTTAGTGAGGCCCTCCGCAACTTAGTGACACCCTGTTTCAAAATAAAGAATAAAAAAAAAGTGCTGGAGTTATAGCTCAGAGATAGAATCCCTCTGGACTGAATCCCCAGCACCATAAACATAAATAAGTAAATATATAATGAGTTTTTACAATTTTGTTCTTAAGATAATTTTTCTACGTCTAATTCATGTTTGGCTCTAACTTCTGAGGACAATATTGTGCATATTATAAGTTTTTTTCAATTTATGATTGTTTTCAAATGTGATACAGGTTTTGGAGCACTACATTTAGTGTCTGCTACAAAGGGCATGCAAATTATACATTACTGCATACAAAGTAATAGTTTGTTTTCTTGTTCTGTTTTGTTTTTGGTACTGGGGGTTGAAGCCAGGGGCATTCTACCCCCCCATCCCCCCCCAGTCCTTTTTACTTTTTATAAACAGTTTCATAAGTTGCTGAAGGTCTCACTAAATTCCTGGCCCCTCTGCTAGCCTGGGAACCTGCAATCTTCCTGTCTCAGCCTCCCAAGTACTGGGATTACAGGCATATACCACGACACCCAGCCCCAGCTTCAATTTTTTTTTATTTTCTTTTTGCGTATCGGGTAGCTCAATAAAGATCCAGCTAGCCTTCTCCAGCATGCCTTGAAACCTGTCTTTTGCTGAAATGTCCTTCAGACTCCATGAGCGTGGGATACATCCATGTAACCATGGGAGCTCTTCGTGTGTGTGTGTGGGGGGATACTGGGGATTGAACCCAGGAGCTTTCTACCTCTGAGCTGCACCCTGGCCCTCTTTATATTTTATTTTGGAACAGGGTCTCACTAAGTTGACAAGGCTGGCCTCAAACTTGCAATTCTCCTGTCTCAGCCTCCCAAGTACTGGAATTATAAGCATATGCCACCATACACTGCTAAATTATGAGTAATTTTATCCTTGGAATTTTTTTAAATTTTTTTGCAGTACTGGGGATTGAACCCAGGGGCGTTCTACCTTTGAGATACACTCCCACCCCTATTTTTTATTCTTTATTTTGAAACAGGGTCTCACTAAGTTGTGGAGGGCCTCACTAAGTAGCTGAGGCTGGCCGCGAACCTGCGATCCTCCTGCCTCGGCCTCCCAAGTACTGGGATTACAGGCATGTGCCACCATGCCCGGCTGGGTCTCGCTAAATTACTGAGGCTGTCCTTGAACCTGTGATTCTTCTTTCTCAGCCTTCCAATTACTGGGATTACAGGTGTGTGTTGCCATGCCCAGGCTCACTTTTTTTCCCTGAAGCAAAACGTTATTTTATTTATTTATTTTTGTGTGTGTTAGGGATGGAACCCAGGGACATTCTACCTCTGAGCTACATCCCTAGCCCCATTTTATTTCTTGTTGAGAAATAGTCTAAGTTACTGAGGGCATCACTGAATTGCTGAGGCTGGCTTCGAACCTGTGATCCTCCAGTCTCAGCCTCCCGAGTACTCAGATTACAGGCATATGCAACCACATTCAGTGCAAAACATTAAAATTAAAAAACAAAAAACTGGACTGATTTCTTTTTAACCTGTTACATTTGCATTTCTTTCCTTTTTCTTTTTTGGTACTGGGGATTGAACCCAGAGGCATTCTACCTCTGAACTACACCCCAGCCCAATATTTTTCTTATTTTGAACAGGGTCTCACTCGGTTGATGAGAGTCTCACTACTTGCTGAGGCTGTCCTGGAACCTGCAATTCTCCTGTCTCAGCCTCCCAAGTACTGGGATTACAGGCCTGCGCTACCACGCCCGGTTTACATTTACATTTCTAAACAATGACCTAAAATATGCTTTTCAAAGCACATTTCCAACCCAATTTCCATACCTGTGCTCTCTTCCCTCCTTCTGCCTCCCTGCCATGAGGTCCTCTGTGTGAATGACAAGGCTTCTCTGTGCAGCGACCCTTAACCCTTGCGATGAATATACTCTCCCCTTAAGCTCCAAACCACCAGGATAGAATTCTGTTTTAAAGTTACAGATATTTTGAAATTGGATTCAGACATGTGATCACAGCAATCAGGCCTTCTCTTTAACTTCTGGCTGGGTCCCATAATTCTTATCCAAAGACATTTTCATGTAATAGTGTTTACAATTACAACAGAGTGGTATTTTATATTTATTTTATGTCTGCTTATAACTTTCTCTTCCCAAAAGTGTAACTGTGATTTCAACATCTGTCCTAAATGCAGTCACATCCTGTTTGGATGCTACGAACTTTGAGACCTATTGTTTCTTGATGTTTTATAGACACTCTGGTGCTAAATTCACATTGGTTTGAGCTTGACTTCCAGAGAATCGTAAACATGCCTACACTAATTTCAGATGTGATCACTTTTAAGGGGAGACTGCATAAAAGAAAAATTTTACACTATTGATACTTTAGTGATTGTTGATAAGGCTTCTCTTAAAAAAAACCAAAAACATCGCAAAATTAGCCGGGTCTGGTGGCACACACTTGTAATCCCAGTACTTGGAAGGTTGAGACAGGAGGATGCAGATTCAAGGACAACCTCAGCAAGTAGTGAGACTCTCATCAACATAGAGAGACCCTGTTTCAAAATAAAAGAATAAAATAGGGCTGAGGGTGGAGCTCAGAGGTAGAATGCCCCTGGGTTCCATTCCCAGTACCACAAAACACACACACACAAACCCTGCAAACTTAGTTGGTTTTGTATGTGTGTGTGTGTGTGTGTGTGTGTGTGTGTGTGTGTGTGTGTATGTTACTGGGGATTGAACCCCGTAGTTCAGTGCCCTACCACTGAACTACACCCCCTTCCAGTCCTATTTTATTTTACATTGGTGCTAGGGATTGAAACCAGGTGGGCAGGGATGCAGGGTTCTGTCTCTGAACGACACCCCCAGCCCTTTTTTTTTATTTTGATTTTGAAACAGAGTCTCATTACATTGCTGAGCATCTGGCTGAGTTGCTGAGGCTGGCCTCAAACCTGTGATCCTCCTGTCTCAGCCTCCCGAGTACTGGGATTGTACGCATGCGCCACCATGCCTGGCCCCAAGTTAACGGGAAATACTGAAGTTGCCAACAGCAAGGTATAATTATTTTTATTGTGGTAGAAAATACATAGAACTCACCATCCTGACGTTTTTAAGTGTTTGCTTCAGTAGTGTTACAAATATTCACATCGTCGTGAAACAGATTTCCAGAACTTTTTCATTCTGGAGATCTGAAACTCTATGCCCATTAAAGCATTTCCCATTTTCTTCTCCCATCAGACCCTGATACCCACCATTCTACTTCTTGTTTCTATGAATCTGACTACTTTTGATTCCTCATATAAGTGAAATCATGCAGTATTTGTATTTTTCACGTAGCATAGTGTTCTCAAGTTTCATCTGTGTTGTAGCATATGACAGGATTTGCTTTCCCTTTAAGGCTGATTAATACTGCACTTTTTTTTCCCCCCAGTACTGAGGATTGAACCTAGGAGCACCACCACTGAGCTACAACCACAGTCTTCTTTATTTTTATTTTGAGATGGGGTCCCTCTAAGTTGCCCAGGCTGACTTCTATGGTGACAATATGGAGCAAGAGAAAAGGATCTTCAACCAAATCTTGAGAAAACTCAACATTCAGTACACTGTCTCCTTCCCTATTTCTTATATGTCCTTTTTATTTTTTATTCTAAAGTTTAAAATTGTGTTATTATTCTCATAGTTAAGCTAGTTTTCCTTCAGAAATTTCTAATTTCTTATTTCTATAATCTCTCCCACCTGAAGAGGAAGAAATCTTTTCTCTCTGAGGTGAACTATACTTCAAAATTAGGCCATTCGTTTTGGAGTTATGATAGTTCAATAAGTTGTGTTTGGCTCTACTTATTTGCTTGGGGTTGATTCTATTAGTTAAAATAAAAAATCAGCAAATAAATCTATAAGGTGAATAATGAAGCAGAATATTTAATTGCCCATCCATAGGCTTCTTCTTCATTTTTTTGGTACTAGGGAATGAACACAGGGGCATTTTACCTCTGGGGTACCCCCTCCCCCATTTTTTGTGGTACTGGGGATTGAACCCAGGGGCGTTCTACCTCCGAGCTACACCCCAGTCCTATTTTTTATTCTTTATTTTGAAACAGGGTCTCACTAAGTTGCAGAGGGCCTCACTAAGTAGCTGAGGCTGGCCACGAACCTGTGATCCACCTATCTCAGCCTCCCAACTACTGGGATTACAAGCGTGCACCACCACACCCTGCCTAGGCTTCTTTACATACTGCACTGCTGCAGAGATTTTGCTACTCTCTAAACAGATATTAGAACACGATGAGCCTTCATAGTGTCAGTCATCAGAATATATAGATGATAAAAACTTATTATGAACAAATGTATTATTATCAGGCACAGAAAACAGAAAGAAATAAGATGGGAAGACCAGGGAAATAGCCAGAAAATATATATTAAGATTTTCACTCACAAGGTAATTAACTGATTTTTATTTAAAGAAGAAAGGAAGAAAAATCTAAGAGAAAGAAAGAAAACTTTGGCAAGGAGATGTTCTAAAGGCTTGCTGGATAGAATTAGAAAAACAAAACAAAACAAATACAACATATGACTGGAAGAGAGACCTGAAGAAAAAGATAAAGTCCATGAGGATAAAAAAGATGTTAACAGGAAACAAGTGAAAACTAGATTTGATTTCAGAATCATATGCCTTCCTATTACTTAGTGTCCCTCCCCTCCTTCTCTGTTAGTCCCCCAGACAAAGTAAAAATGAAACAATGCAGAGAAGGTTAGATTAGTTGTAAGGAATATATATATATATATATTGGTATTGAGGATTGAACACAGGGGCATTCTACCTCTGAGCCATACCTCGCTCCTTTTAAAATTTTGAAACAGGGTCTCGCTAAATTGCTGAGGGTTTTGCTAACTAACTGAGACTGGCCTCGAACCTGCAATTCTCCTGTCTCAGCCTCCCAAATACTGGGGTTACAGGCACCCAGTCAGGATATATAATATATTTTGTATTGGGGATTGAACTCAGAAGCATTCTATCATTGAACTACACCCCCAGCCCTTTTTATATTTTGTTTTGAAACAGGGTCTTCTTATGTTGCTGAGAGTCTCACTAAATTGCTGAGGCTGGTCTCAAACCTGCAATCTTCCAGTCTCAGCCTCCCAAGTACTAGGATTATAGGCATGCTCCAGCATACCCCGTTGCCAGGAATATTTTTTGGTAGAAAAAAGTTATTAAACATTGTATGCAGTGGGCTCATAAAGGAAAGTCCAAAATTCCTTCCTCAAGGTGTGCTTAAAAGAAAAATGCAGCCAGGCATGGTGGCTCACGCTTGTAATCCCAGTACTTGGGAGGCTGAGACCTGAGGATCCAGGTTCGCGGCCAGCCTCAGCTACTTAGTGAGGCCCTCCGCAACTTAGTGAGACCCTGTTTCAAAATAAAGGATAAAAAAAATAGGGCTGGGGGTGGAGCTCGGAGGTAGAATGCCCCGGGGTTCAATCCCCAGTACCACACACACACACACAAAGAAAAATGCAATTTTGTCTCTTTCCCTGAAAAATGCCTACATTCTAAAGATCAAAGCAGCTATATAAATTAAGACTCAAACAAGCAGCAAATGACCAGTATTCTTCACTATCATGTCTCTGATGTTATAAAATATTCTCCTATAAATAAAGAGTTGTTATTTTCCTTTTCCCCTCACTAAACTAAGTCTCCGCCCACCATCTTTTTAAAAATTTGAAACAGGGTCTTGCTAAGTTGCTGAGGGTCTCGCTAACTTGTCAAGGCTGGCTTCAAACATGTGATCCTCCTGTCTCAGCATCCCAAATACTGGGATTACATGTGTGTGCCAGAATGCCTGGCTCAGAGGAAATTTAGAATCAGGAACCATGTAGGCAAATAGGCTAACTAGAGCTTTGCTTGTGCTGTTTGTGATTATTATAATTATTATTATTATTATTTTCTTTTGTAGTACTGGGGATTGAATCCAGGACCATTATGCCTTTGAGCTACACCTCCAGCCCTATTTTATTTTTCTGTGGTACTTGGGATTGAGTCCCAGGGCATTCTATCTCTGAGCTATATCCCCAGCCCTATTTTTTTTGGCAGTACCGGGGATTGAACCCAGGGGCATTCTACCTCCGGGCTACACCCCCAGCCCTATTTTTTATTCTTTATTTTGAAACAGGGTCTCACTAAGTTGCAGAGGGCCTCACTAAGTAGCTGAGGATGGCCGCAAACCCCAATCCTCCAGTCTCAGCCTCCCAAGTACTAGGATTACAAGCATGTGCCACCATGCCTGGCTCCCCAGCCCTATTTTATTTTTATTTTGAAACAGGGTCTCACTAGGCTGATGAGAATCTCACTACTTATTGAAGCTGTCCTCAAACCTGTGATCATTCTGTCTCTGCCTCCCAAGTATTAGAATTACAGGCATGGGCCACCACACCGGTTTATTTTATTTTTCATTCTGAGCCAGAGCCTTCCTGAGTTGCCTAGGCTGGGCTCGAATTTGTGATCTTCCTGTCTCAGCCTTCTGAGTAGTTGGGATTATAGGCACAATCTACGTGCCGTGCATGCTTGTGATTATTTTGATTCTTCCTTCCCTTTCTTTCCATACTGGGAATCAATATTTCCTTTTGATGTCACATGAAGTTTTTCCTTCGTGCCAAGGACCCATGTTATGTCAGGGTTCCATACAGGACTATTTCAAAATAAAACCCTATTTCAAAATAAAAACTAAAGCCAGGAGTGGTGGCACACACTTGTAATCCCAGTACTTGGGAGGCTGAGATGGGAGGATCACAGGTTTGCGGCCAGCCTCAGCTACTTAGTGAGGCCCTCTGCAACTTAGTGAGACCCTGTTTCAAAATAAAGAATAAAATATAGGGCTGGGGATGCAGCTTGAAGGTAGAATGCCCCTGGGTTCAATCCCCAGTACCGCAAAAAAAAAAAAAAGTAAAAACAAAAAAGGGCTGGGAGTATAGCTCAGAGGTAGAGTGCCCCTGGTACTGTCCCCAGTACCCCTCAAAAATTACATTACACAAACTTACAATTAAGTAAACTATATAAAAATAAGCATAATCAATATTAAAAACTCAGCATTTCCTAATTATTTTACTACATTTTAGCATTTCTATAGTCTCTGTGTGTGTGTGGTACTGGGGATTGAACTCAGGGATATTCTACCTCCAAACTACACCCCCAGTTCTTTTTTTTCAAACTTTTTGTTTTGAAACAGGGTCTTGCTAGGTTGATGAGAGTCTCACTACTTGCTGAGGCTGTCCTCGAACCTGTGATCCTCCTGTCTCTGCTTCCCAAGTTCTGGGATTACATGTGTGTGCCACCACACCTGGCTGTATGTTCTTGAAGTTATTTACATCCATTGCATCTGTTTGATGATCCTATTATATAAGCTTGTGTTACTGGGCAACTATTTCTCACTTCATGTTCAGTGGTGTTGCTCAAAATCAGCCACAGCGGGAGTATTTATAGCATGGAAATTGGCAAACACAGACCTGAGTCCTTACTTCTCCCTGAAGAGCAGGTGGTTAAACATTTGCTAGCACATCACTAAATGTATTAGATGAAGCTGCGTGTGGCGCACATGCCTGTAATCCCAGTACTTGGGAAGCTGAGACAGGAGGATCTCAGACTCCAGGCAATTAGAATTAGCAAGACCCTCAGCAATTTGGTGAGATCCTGTTTCAAAATAAAAAATGAGAAGGGCTGGGGGTGTAGTTCAAAAGTAGAATTCCTGTGTTCAATCTACAGTACAAACATAAAAGAATTGTGTAATAAGAAGAAAAATAAGATAATTAAGAAGTAGTCAGTTATCTAGAAATAGGGTTACAATGAGAATAATAGTTCATGACCGAGAGAAAAATTGGGAAGTAGAAAAGTCATAGATGATTAGAATTCAGTGCAGTTACGTATTTGCTATATTTAGCTTTGACCAATGTCTGCCATTAGGAACCTTAGAATTGATAGTTACACTATCTGGTCAACGTCTAGGACTTCCAAGGCCACACATGGTCCAAAAATTCTTCTTTGTATCTACGATACTTATGGGGGTGTTTGCAATGATTGAAATTAAAAATTTTTTTTTTGTGTGTGGTACCGGGGATTGAACCCAGGGGTGTTCTACCTCCATGCTACGCCCCCGGCCCTATTTTTTATACTTTATTTTGAGACCGGGTCTCACGAAGTTGCGGAGGGCCTCACTAAGTAGAGAGAGAGAGAGAGAGAGAGACAGGGAGAGAGAGAGAGAGAGAGAGAGAGAGAGAGAGAGAGAGAGAGCGCTGAGGCTGGCCGCGAATCCGGATCCTCCGGTCTCTGCCTCCCAAAGTACTGGGATTACAAGCGTGCGCCACCACGCCCGACTGGAAATTTAAAATTATGATATCAATTGGGAAATATTTGTGGAAGTGTAACAGTTTGGAGGGAGGGATATGTATTTTGAGTAGATGGAGAGAAACAGGAACCTTTTTTATTTTTATTTATTTATTTTTGTGGTACTGGGGATTGAACCCAGGGGCATTCTACCTCTTAGCTACACCCTCAGCCCTATTTTATTTTTTTATTTTGAAACAGGTTCTTACTAAGTTGAGGAGGGCCTCTCTAAATTGCTGAGGCTGGCTGAGAACCTGCAATCCTCCTGTCTCGGCTTCCCAAGTACTGGGATTATAGGTGTGTGCCACCACACCCGGCTTTAGTTTTTATTTTGAAATAGGGTTTTGCTAAGGTGCCCAGCCTGGCCTTGAAACTGCAATTCTCCTCATCTCAGCCTCCCAATCACATGTTTTCAATGGAAACCACTAGGGGAACACAGAAAATTTAAAGGGATTCCAATTGTTCTCAGGGTTCACAGAGAAACCTTCAGAAAATTTGAGTGTAAGCTTGGGATATTAACATTACAGCCTACTTTGGTATGATAAAATGGACATCAAGCTTGAATTAACTCCAACAGTTCTCAGGGCCCTATTCTTACTTGTTTTTTTTTTTTTTTTTTTTTTTTGCGGTACCGGTTGCGGTACCAGGGATTGAACCCAGAGGCGTTCTACCTCTGAGCTACACCCCCAACCATATTTTTTATTCTTTATTTTGAAACAGGGTCTCACTAAGTTGCAGAGGGCCTCACTAAGTAGATGAGGCTGTCCACACATCCGGATCCTCCGGATCCAGCCTCCCAAGTACTGGCATTACAAGCGTGCACTACTACACCTGGCTCTGTTGTTACTTTTCTGCTAGACTATCAGAGTTACTTGTGTTCTTGAGGCTATTTTATTTTTCTTTTCGAATTGCTCTAAAGAAAAAAATATTCCTATCTCCTTCAGGGAGAGATACAAAACATTATCTTCCCATCTATGCTATTTCTTGTTATCATTAGATCTACTACAAAACAATTATTCAATTATTTGCAATTCTTCATATTATAAATTGGCTAGAATGTTAGTTAATGAGGCTACAAAAATTTAGGAAATGCTTTAGATTAACATTAGTATTTAGGAAACTTGTTTGAAGAGTATCAGAGAAAAGTGTAGGGCAACTAGATGAAGGATTCTTTGGATAAGTATGGTTTTTATAAACATTTGTTGCAATTGTATAAGTATTATTCAGAAAGCAAGAATCCCTGATATGTCTCTGTAATTAATATAAAATCTTGGGTTGTAGAAAACCCTGTACTTTTGAAATTCGGTGAAACAGAATTGCATTGTGCCCCAACATAACTGGTGTCACATTAACTCTTCATTTAACAGAAGACCTGAGATATTATAGTAAGTCCAAATTGATATACTATTATACATATTTCTTTTCTTAGTTGTATTATTAAAACATTCATTTTTTCACTTAAAGGATATTTAAAATTGAAGATTTACTATTAAATCTTGTATCTGGACACATTATATGAGAAGCACTCTCGATTTAATAGTCATGGTCATGGTTAACCATTTACTGAAAGAACCAATATTGAAAATCACTTTTAAGATAGAATTAATTAATTAATTTATTTTGTGGCACTGGGGATTGAACCCAGGGGCATTCTATCTCTGAGCTATACCCCTAGCCCTATTTTTTTATTCCTTATTTTGAAACAGGATCTCACTAAGTTGCGGAGGGCCTCACAAAGTAGCTGAGGCTGGCCACAAACCTGAGATCCTCCTGTCTCAGCCTCCCAAGTGCTGGATTACAAGCGTGAACCACCACGCCCGGCTTTCAGATAGAATTTATATGGTCCCTTACTTTAAGGAGCTTTGATTACTCTGTTGATGGGACTGTAAGTGAGAATAACATATTTTCAAAAACAATTTGGCCTTTTTTTTTTTTTTTTTTTTGCAGTACTGGGGATGGAACCCAGGGGCATTCTACCTCCAAGCTACATCCCTAGCCCTAATTTTTTATATTTATTTATTTATTTGTACTGGGGATTGAACCCAGAGGCATTCTACCTCCAAGTTATACCCCCAACCCTATTTTATTTCTTATTTGGAAACAGGGTCTCACTAAGTTGTGGAGGGCCTCTCTACATTGCCGAGGCTGGCTTCGAACCTGCAATCCTCCTGTCTCAGCCTCCCAAGTACTGGGATTACAAGTGTGCGCCACCATGCTGGGCTGGCCCTAAATTTTAAAGTTGGACATTTTAATTCTTTATTATCCAGTAATGTAACTCATAGGTTTATATCCCAGAGAAACTGTTGTGTGTGGCATACCAAGGGATAGTACAAAAAGAATTCATGAAATCATTGGTCATAATAACAAAAATTGGAAATCCAAACACCTTCAGAAAGAAGATGAATACATTAACTATGGAATAGTCATATAGAACATTATATAGCAGTAGAAACGATAGACCTACAGCTATAGGTAACAATATGAGAGGATCTAGAAATATAATATAGAGTAAGTAAACAAATACTAGAGAATGTTATGTAGTAAGATACCATTTTTATAAAACAAAAACAAGAAAAACTAAAAAAAATTACTTAGAGATGCAGACATATAAGGGGAGTAATACACAAAATTCTAGATAGTGGGCTAATTTCGGAGGACAGGTAGGGAGGTGTAATAGGGAAAGAATTCCTAGGCTGGTACAAAGATATTGGTTACAGTCCAGTTTTTTGTAGGGTATTAGGTTCATGGGTATAGTGTTCATGGTCATTGTGCTTCATAATGATACTTTCATGCATTATTTTTATGTATAATTGAAAATGTTATACATATACGGTATATACTGGCAGAATATTAGTAAAAGTCTTACTCACTACCCAGTACATATTTGTATGCAAATGGCAGAAACAATGTAAGACTACAACTCAAACTAGTGATTGGGAAATTTAAAAATGTGCAGAGAACTTCAATATGCATAAAAGTTTCATTTGCGATTGACTTCAAGGGAGATTTTATCACATTCTTCATCAAGAGACTCAACTGATAAATCATATTACATTTGATTTTTATAACTTTGTACAAGGTGGCAAAAACAAAAATAGATGACATCACAGAACAATGACATACTGGAAAATAGATCTATTGGTTATTAAATTCTGATTTAAAGATTTCTTAAATCATAAGAGCTACAACTATGAGTTTTTTTTTTACTGAGAATAATTTTTTAAAGTCTACATACTTATGTTCTTTATTTACCTGTAAGGCTGACCTGAGTTACTTGATAGTAGAAAATAGTAATTACCTGGAAACCATTTTATCACTATTGTTATCTCATGAAAACCTAGGATTGCCATGAGCTCTGTGTTCATTCCCAAATCACTTGAAACAGTATTTATACAATATACATTTTATGTTACCTATTTCCTCCCTGTGAAATTCAGATTCTATCTCACTTTAGCAGCAGATCTTTTGGGTATTTATGCAGATACACAGGACAGTTTATTTACACCTTGTCTTCTGCTGCACAGGTATTCTCAACAGGGAAACTCAATACTCATAGGGCAGTGCTTGTCCCAAAGGCTAAAATCACAACTGTGGAATAAGAATCCATATATTTTGAAGCCAGATGTGATGGTGCACACCTGTAATCACAGTACTTGAGAGGCTGAGACAGGAGGATGACAGGTTTGAGGCCAACCTGAGCAATGTAGCAAGGCTGTTTCAAAATATAAAATGAGGGCTGGGGGTGTAGCTGAGGGTAGAATGCCCTGGGTTCAATCCCCAGTACAACAAACAAACAAACACCCACCAAGTGTTTTTGAGATTTCGGTAACAGGGTCCACTGAAATGTTATTAGAGAAGTATAAAAATTAGACTAATTATCCCAGTATCACTGGCCTATCAATGGATATTAGAATATTGAACTGGTGATCAAAAGAACTGAGTTTGACTTTCCAACTTCTTATTTGCTGAATTGATGTTCACTTAACAATCTTTGTTTCTTATTTTTCTCATATTTATAAACATAGATAATAGCTCCTCTATATTCCTCAGAGGATTGTTATGAGAATGGAGATGAGTTGCTATATATCAAAAACCTTTGTAATCTCCAGGAATATGCAGATGTAAGTTTGTCACTAGAGGAAAGTCTTTTAAAATTTTTTCTAATATATTAAAACTTACAGTAAAGTATAACCAAAAGTTTATTTGGACATTTAAAAATTGCCAAGTCTGGCGTGGTGGCACACGCTTGTAATCCCAATACTTGGGAGGCTGAGACAGGAGGATTCCAAGTTTGACGGCAGCCTTAGCAACTTAGTGAGGCCCTCAGCAACTTTGAAACTCTGTTTCAAAATAAAAAATAAAAAGGGCTAGGGGTGCAGCTCAGAGGTAGAATGCCCCTGGGTTCAAACCCCAGTACGGGGAAAAAAATTGCCAAGTAAACTACATGAACTTCTTAATAGAAACAGGAAAATGCCGATAGGTCTACTTTAAAAATATTTTATTGATTTTCACATAGATGAACTATTTAGATGTAAATGTCAAAGCATAACTCCACAGAATCTGCAGGATGTCTAGGTTTATTAATTCATCAAGTCAAATCTGCTAATTAACCTCGAGAGAGACCAATATGGTAATCGTTTTTCTTAACATCAATGCATTACCTTTCTTTATAGTTTCTAAGTGATTTTGAATTTATTATCTGATTTTGGAACCTCTTGACTATTGAA
The DNA here is from genome assembly GCA_004027185.1 of Glis glis. Lineage (NCBI taxonomy): Eukaryota > Metazoa > Chordata > Mammalia > Rodentia > Gliridae > Glis > Glis glis. Next base: position 1,317 of record PVJS01018929.1, on the reverse strand, counting down.
CAAAATATGATATAACTTATTTTAAACTGTTTTATTTTCTTTGTCATATGGAAAGTACTGAAAAGCGCAAAGCAGAACAAGAAACCATATCTTAGCTGTCAAAAATAACATACTACTAACTGTTCCACGTGTCTTTCCTATGCATTATATTACTGGGACCATATGATTTATACCATTTAAATGCTTAAGTTATTTTATGATGGGAATCTATGCCTTTTGTAGAAACTTGCAAGTTATAGAAAATAGACAAAAATCTAAAGTAGAAAATGAAAATCACATATAACATACTTCTGTACTGAAACCACTAGGAACATTTTGGTTTATTTCCTTCTAGTAGGTTTTTTTTTTTTTTGGTACTGAGGGTTGAACCTAGGGGCAATTCTACCTCCAAGCTACACTCCCAGCTCTATTTTTTTTTTATTTTGAAACAGGGTCTTGCTAAATTCCTGAGGCTGGCCTTGAACCTGCGATCTTCCTGTCTCAGCCTCCCAAGTACTGGGATTACAGGCGTGCAGCACCACACCCAGCTCCTTTCAGTACTTTTGAATTGTAATTTTACTTATTTAGGTACTGAGAATTGAACCCAGGGACATTCATCTCTGAACTACTTCCCCAGTCCTTTTTATTTTTTGAAATAGGGTATCGCTAAGCTGAGGGTCTGGCTAAATTGTAGAGGCTGACCTTGCACCTGAGAACCTATTGTCTCAGCCTCCCGAGTGCTGGGATTACAGGCGTGTAGTTATTTTTAAAAAGGGGATCGGGATACTGGCTTGGCTGGGATCAGGCAGTCCAGCGGACAGGATGAACCAGATCAGCACCCTTGTTCCTGGACAGGGGTGGCGAGAGCGAATATTTTCCTTTCAAGCTCACTTGTTTCCGTATTCTAAGTTGATTCCTACATAGTTCTTTTCTTTACGGACTCCCATCTTCAAGGGCCACCGACACCTGCCCACGCTTCCACGTTATACTGAGCGCTTCTGGAAGCCGTCCTCTTCCCTGCGGCCGCGGTCTCCGCTTCCTCTTCACCTCGGGCGGTGACCGAGGAGGTGTCCGGAGGCCTCCAGGCCCGAACGGCAGCGCGGCGGCTCGCAGCGCCTCGGGTGCTTGCCCGCGGGAGGGCTGAGAGCCGGGGCGGCTCGTGGCGGCTGAGTCCCGGCTGCAGGCAGCGGCCCGCCAGCCTTTGCACCGGGGCGCTCGCAGGCAGCTCCATTCCGCAGCCCCCGGCTCCGAGCGCGCTCGCCGCCTCTCGGGAGTCGCCGGCAGGCCTCGGCGGCGGGCCGTGGAGCCTCGCTCGGCGGCCGGGAGAAGTGCGTCCCT